>CAMZMU010000107.1:64796952-64973478 GCA_947311845.1 Poa pratensis | reverse complement strand
GCGTCCTCGCCGAGCTCAGGTGACGACGTGGTCGGCAAGAAGCGGCCGCGCAGGGACCTGAAGCACCGACGTACCGCGGCGTGATGCATGCGGACCTGGGGCAAGTGGGTGTCGAGATCAGGGAGCCCCGCAAGAGTCCCGCATCTGGCTCGGCACCTTCGACACCCGGAGGATGGCCGCGCGCGCGCACGACGCCGCCGCCGTTGCCTCAAGGGCCGCGCCGCGCACCGCAACTTCCCGGACCCGCGCACGAGCTGCCCGCGCGGCGTCGGCCGCGCCCAAGGACGTGCAGGCCGCGGCCGCGCTCGCGCGGCCGCGCTCGCCGCGGCCACGCCCTCCCGTCGACGCCATCACCGTCGATCAGGAGGATGAAGAAACCGACGGCCGTGCCTGAGCAGGCAACGCCGGATCGTTTGGTAATCGAGAATGCGGCACAGGGAAAATGGTGGCATTGTTGAACTAGCAGACTTCTCGTTTTTCGACGTGCCAGATGCTCTCCTGGATTTCGCCTTCACAGTTGCCGGAGCCGCTATCATACTGCGGTTCTCCGTGGGAAGTCGTCCGACGATCTCTTCCTCGGGGAGCCGTTGCTGCTCTGGGAACACTGAACTGATGAGCAGGAGCACCTCACTGCAGCCCGGCCAATGTACATGCATGCATGCACATGATCCTTTTCCAGCCGTTGTCAATATGATACTAACCTTTTCTCTTCCACAGCCATAATTTTTTTGCTTGATTCCTTTACAGGCAATAAAATCGATACCGCTTTAGGCGATAATACATACCATACGGTTGTGGTCAATATTTCAAGTTGTGACTGCAACTTTGATCCATTTTTTTTTTTTTGCTGAGGTTCAGCTTGTAATTGGATAGCCGATAGCAATGGGTGTGCTTTTTTTTTCTGGTAATACGTTTCTCATTAATAAATAAAAGACGAGATATAAAGTACGTATACACCGATCTTACATATCTGAAAAGATAGGATAACCTATGTGACAAACCAACGCCTATCCATTCTTCTTCGGCACCACCGTAGCAGCCACCAAAGACAAAATAGACAGATCACCTCTTCACCCGAGCTCGACGCGGCTCCATCGCTGATCATCAGTTTTTCGGACCTCAAAGTTGTTTGCCATATGACAAACCGTTGCCGTTTGAAAAGAATCAGACCGGGACAGCACGACCCGGACACGCCATCGAAGTTCAGCACTGGAACCCGCACTACGACGTCGGAGTGGGGAACCATTAACCGTCAGCCTCCAACACGTACCCAACACAAGGTGCACATCTTCCAGCTGTCACCAGTGCAGACCATCGTCTGCACGTACTTCTGGACGAATCTCTCTGCTCCACCATGACATCGGGAGACAACGCACAACAACCGAGGACAGAACAATGAGGAAAAAACCCATCTGATGGAGTCGCCGCCGCCGCTCGCCCAACACCATCCATGAACCCTACAGCCACCGATCTGAAGATCGACAAGCACACAATGTCACCAACTCCGAAGCCGCCATGAAGGACAGCGCCGGTGTGGATTTTGCCTTGCAGCTGGAGTTCAGTTCGTCAAGCAGCAAGGTTTTTTCTGGTAGCTAGTAGCGTGTCTGTATTTGTCAGACCCGTTGTTTTCTGATCTTTTTTGTTTTCTCCTGTAAATTAAACAATTTGTGTTTCCAGGATTGCTGGGATATCCGGCACTTTTATATTATACTCAGGTTGTTGTTCTAATCACAAGCCAGCTCGATCTTCCACTCTAGCTCCGCACACTGCACTAGCGTAGCAAGCAACATCCACTAAACTTTTGTTGATGTAGGATTGCAATGAACACAATGATGCGTGCAACACTGATGAATATTTAATTTACGATGAACGGAACGGAGCTACCGTTGTGTCTCTTGTTGTCCGGCCCAGCCAAGTAATTAACCTTTTATAGAGCCTCTAATCAGTCTGATCACTACTACATGATTGTAGCCGTCCTGGAGATGAGTCTTAGAGTATAGTCGTATATGGTTGCTGTTACTGGTTTGGTTAGTGGCATAAGATTTTTAGTAGTGACTAGCATATATGGTTTGGTGAGCCATGCATGTGGGACGCCCTCCTCTCGGCAAAAGGTGGTCAGTCTCGATGCAAAATCCACACGCCGGATTAGGTACTGCATCCATCCATGTTTCTCTGTATGCCAATGTGTTACTAGCTATGGTCTACAGATAAGGCCTGTTGTTTACTGTTTGGTTGATGCCGGTTCTTGTACCGACTCGCGGCACGCCATGGCGATGGCGGGCTTCTGTGCTCTGCTCGTGTGGTCATGTCACTAGTAGAAAACCGACCTTTAGTCGCGGGTTCAGAGGGCCTTTCGTCCCGGTTCTGGACCCGGGACTAAAGGGTCGGGACTAGAGGGGGGGGGGGGGGGGGGGGGGGGGGGCTCTTTGGTCCCGGGTGTCCACGACCCGCGACCAAAGTGTCTCCACGTGGGCTGCGCTGCGCGCGCCACGCCCGGGAACCTTTGGTGTTTCTGCTTTTTTTTATATTTTAGTTTCGTTTTTTTGTTTGCTTTTTGTTTCGTTTTTTTTCACTAGTAGAAAACACATAATAAGTAATCATACAAACACATAAAGTCATACACATAATAAGTAATCATATACATAAAGTCATACACATAATTAATGACCGGGAGTATGATTCATAACATACATGCATGGCCGGGAGTTTATACTACACCGAAAGCATGTTTCTCACACGTCAAGGACGGACAGCTACTACACCGAAACATGTTTCTCTACGGATACAATAAGTATCACCGTGATAAAATTCTCCGTTTTTGTTCAGGACCTCCCTGTTCAAAAATCCCGCCAATTCCTCTTGAATTGCTTTTAGGCGCAGCTGTGGTAGTAGCTTGTCCCGATCTTTTTCCATCTAGATCAATATAAGAAATATATGTGTGAGGTGTTTGAAATCATCATAAATTAATTTATGAATGAAATTCAACCTAATATTTGAATATTGTATACATACGTTTGCAGTTCTGGTTTGTCTATTCCGCTCAGTGACAAAAAGACGAATGTACTCGAAAACGTAGTAGGCACATAAATTTGTCCCTTGTGCCTGCTTCATACACCACTTTAAAAAAAGAATTTAATCAAAATAACAATCAAGCATGATAATGGTATGAAACTGAAATTAAATAGTTGCGCAGACATATATATGTACTACTATACTTACGTTGGTTTCATAAAAATACAGCTTATTACCCATTTCCCTTTAACCTTCTTCTTAAACCGTTCCCAAACCCTGCCCGGCAGAAGAAAATAATGAAATGAGTTATTAATTTGATATCACAAAATGAACGAAAGAGGTCGATATAGAGTGATGATGACTGAAATTACTTGTCAAGAATTTCTTTCAGGTCGTCCCACAAGTCCATACTTTTCCTTAACGAGTCCATGACTTGAACGACTCCTTGGTCAACTCTAATGATTAGCAAAATCCAGTGGTCTCTGCACATGTTTATATGTCCATGATTCATCGACTACACTAAAACAAGGAGAGTAAGCAAAATAGAATGTATAGAAGAGGTAAAATAACACTCACGAGAAGTTGTAAGGAAAAAGTTTTCTTCGCAGGTATTTTGCCTCACTAAACACTTGAGCAAGTTATTCTCTATGACTTCGGCATTGTACTTGACGACAACTGAATGAAAGAAATATGGGTCAATGAACCCGATACTAAAGACGCGGTTTCTGCATTTAGTGATCTTCATTCTGCATACATAATAATATAGTTAGATAATTCACAACGAACGAGCTGAGCTAGAGACTTAATTAAATTGCAAAACTAAATCACTTACAAACAATACAAACTGACGAGGGCTTTGTCGAGGGAGTCTTGGTTGAATAATTGAAAATTTCCGAAAACGGCACATACATCGAGTCATCCTGGAATGGAAATGCTCTTTCTTGACTGAAACCCAGAAAGCATCATGTTTGGCCTCTACGGCATGCTCATACCACGTATGCAAACGGCGCAGTTGTGTCGTCAGAGAGTTGACGAGCTCAGGTCTGATCAGGGTGCTCCCGTAGACATATTGCCATGCATACTCATACTCTGTGGGGTATGGGTCTCTATACGAAAAGTGCCTTGGTCTACTACCTTATCGGGCATCACCTTGAACGCGGGGACCGACTGATTTGGCTGTTCTCCAAGCTGGGGCACTTGTTTCCCGGATTTCTTCATCTGCTGCCTCTTTAGGCGAAATGCCGCCTCCTTCTCCTGCTTCTCCTTCTCTGCTGCCATCTTGATCTGCTCTTTCTTTCTAAGAAATGACTCCGTCTGCTTCTCCTTCTCTTCACGAATTACCTTGCCCAGAGTACGGTCGTAGTCGCTAGGCGGACTAGTGGTTGTAGCGGCGGTCCACTCGATAAGTTCTTCAATAAAGCTTCAACTTTTTCCGGTGGTATCACATCCTTTGGCGGGTGCCGCTTCGGTCCCAATTGTTTTTTCACATCAGCCCGCACTCCCTCTCGAGTTCATCTGGAGTCAAGTCATAAGCTCTCTTTGGAAGAGGCTTTAGCAACTCGCGTTCCTCTCGAGTTTCTTGCGGGTAGTTTAAACTGCACCTCTGTGTATATGTCGACGGGTACTTTAGCTTGCGTGAAACAGTGCGCACAGTACTCTCTTGCTGCGACCGCGCGGGCGATGGACTCGCGCTTTGGTCCTGATCGTCGTCACGACGTGGGGAGGGTGGATCTTGAGGTGAGGGAGGACCACTACTCGAAGGAGTTGGGGGAGTGCTAGTCGGAGAAGTTGGTGCCCTTGGCGGCAAGTTTGGAAACACGATGTGTTCCTTCTTCCAGAGAATGATGTTCTTCTTGGCTTCTCCGAGTGTCTTCTCGCCGTCACCTCAGGAATGTCAAGACTCAGATCAGCATATAACGGCTCAATGTCATCCACCGCGACACGATAATAGCCAGCTGCAATTGGGCCGTTATGGTATGTTGCTCCAGGCTCATTTGGTAAAACATAGCCGACCGCCACCTTGAAGGACATGTTCTTCATCGTGCTATGTAGCTCACAGTCTGTCTTCTCTGTGATATCACGGGGTAGTGAGCTGACGCCGGTTCGTGTTCAGAATGGTTGTAGCTGCGTGGAACCCATGCTGCTTTTCCGCTGATCAGATGGGGCGGCTTCAGGACCTTCTATCTCCTGCTGAGATGCCTTTTTCTGACTAATAAGGTCATGCTGCATCTGCTGCACTTTTTGTTCCAATGCCGATAACCGGTCTCTGTCCTCCTTCTTCTTTCTCTCACGGCTTCTATAAGTATCAGCGTCTGCCGGAAAACCTTTATACCAACTAACTCCGGATCCATAGCCTCGACATCGTCCAACTTTCTCAGGATTCCCGAGTGCGAGTGACAGCTCGTCTTTCTCTCTGTCTACTTTGTACAGTCCTTTGCGAACTAGCTCTATTGCCTTCTCAAGTTCTTTGGTTATAAACACAATTTTGTCCGCCCATTTTCCCTGAGCAACAATCTTCCCTAACCAGGGTCCAACCCTGCCCCATGCGCGAACAACCAAAACTTGGACCTATCGTGCCAGTCCTTTGTCTGTGGCCTGATCCCGTTATCAAGCAGTCGTGCTTCGAAGGCTTCCCACTTAGGTACGGCAGCCTTGTACCCACCTGCCCCCAAAGTGTGGTGATATATCTTCTTCGCAGCATTTAACTTGTTTTGATTCGATCGGGCCACAGCGGCGTCCGATTCTCTTTGCCTCTTAAATATGGGCCACTGGGCTTTTAACATCACTTGTGCTCCAGTGAATTCAGGAGTATAATCTGGATTTTTTTCCTTCTCTTCTAAATAACTACTCCATAAATTTTTCTTAAAAGTCCGGAATTGTTCGGCCATCTTCTTAAAAGTCCACTCCATGAATTTATCCTTCCACCGCTTGTTGTTTTCAACATCTGGCGGTAGGGTGACCTTTGTCAAGATCCTCTCCCAAAGCAACTCTTTTGTGTGGTCGTCGACATAAGTAAGTGCCTTGGTCAAGTCCATCGGCTTATTCCATTCTTGAAATGTGATCGGTACCAAGTCCCTAACAGAAACTCCGCATTGATTTATATATTTGCGGCGGCACTCTAAGGGTTCCAACGGTTCGCCATCAGCAGACACTATGTCGAATATAACCCTTTGACCATCCTTCATCGGCTTCGACGGCCTCGTTTCTTCCCTTTCGACCCTTTAGATGCGGATGATTTGCTCGAGCCAAGGGCTAAAAGAAAAAATTGATTCGTTAATAAACGCAATACAACTCAAATAATACATGTGGTGTGATCGATCAACAGAGGCTTAATATACCTCGCCGGAGTTTCTTAAGGTCACTTCATTATCTCTACAAATTTCTCCTTCTTCAACTCCCTCACCGGAGTCGTTCAGAAATTGGGAGCTGAAGTCATCTAAATTTACAGCATCTTCGTCACCGACAGGCGCTGCTGCACGTCCAGCTATAAGCATACACATACGTTCTTCCTCCTCCTCGTCTCTAGCGCCGAGTCCGGATAAAGTGGATCCATTTGCTCTTCAACCTCTATGTCAAGCTCCGGAAAATTTGGATCCATATGTAACTCGATGTCCCTGCAATCAATTTTGTAACAAGAATATGAATCTTAAAATTTGCATCTTTGAAAATTTGAAAGCAAAATTATAGCAATTACTTAGCAAAATTACTTCTATTTGCAATTACTTAGCAAAATTATAGCAATTACTTAGCAAAATTATAGCAAATTACTTAGCAAAATTACTTCTATTTGCAATTACTTAGCAAAATTATAGCAAATTACTTAGCAAAATTATAGCAATTACTTAGCAAATTACTTAGCAAAATTGTAACAATGCTAGCATTAGCATAACCCTAATTTTTTAAAACAAACCTAAATTTGCTAAGTTTAATTGCTCACATATTTTTAACACTAGATTTTGCATTTTGCATAATTTCCTAACACTAACCTAACACTTCGTATAATTTTGCATTTTGCATAATTTCCTAACACTAACCTAACACTTCATACAATTTTGCATTTTGCATAATTTACAAACTAACTAAAATTACAATTTTGCATTTTCCATAATTTACAAACTAACTATAATTTTGAAACAATTTTAATCTCCACAATTTTGGTACAATTTTAATCTCCACGATTTTTCTAACCTAAAATTACACTAACCTAAATTTACACTATACAAAATTCAACTAAACTAAACACTAGATTTACAAACTAATCTACAAATAACTAGCAAAATTAGGATAAAAAATTAGAATAAAAAAAAACTAACCTTGTCGTGTGGTGGACGGCCGGAGCTACGGCGGTGGAGGGCCGGCGAGTTCCTGCGGGCGCGTGGAGGGGCGCTACGCCGGCGACGGAGCACGGGGGGCAGAGGTGGGGAGGGCGGGGCCACGTCGGAGCACGGCCGGGCAGAGGTCACGGCGGAGGTCGGGGCGCGGCGGCTGGCGCGGCGATCGACGACGGCAGAGGAGGGGAGGGCGGGAGTTCCTGCGGGCGCGTTTGGAGGGGCGCTACGCCGGCGACGGAGCACGGCGGGGCAGAGGTGGGGAGGGCGGGGCCGCACCGGAGCACGGCCGGGTAGAGGTCGCGGCGGAGGTCGGGGCGGGCGGGGCTGGCGCGGCGATCGACGACGGTAGAGGAGGGGAGGGTGAGGGCGACGGGAGGGGGACACTGGACGGGGCGGGGACGCGGAGGAGCACGACGCCGGGGCGTGGCCGGAGCGTGGCCGGAGCGGCGTAGGGGCGTGGGCGGCGGCGACGGGGAGAGGCGGCGTCGATTTGTAGACTTGGGGAAATTTTTCAGAGGAACCGCCCTAAATTGCGCGCAACGGACCTTTCATCCCGGTTCCAGCCACGAACCGGGATGGAAGACCCTTTCATCCGGTTGGTAACACCAACCGGGACCAAAGGTCTGTCTGGGCCGCGAAAATTTGCGCGCGAAGCCCAGCAGGCCTTTGGTCCCGGTTGGTGTTACCAACCGGGATGAAAGGCCTTTTTCCTTTTTTTTTCCTTGTTTTTATTTTTGTTTTGTTATTCTGTTTCTTTTATATCTATTGATTTAATTATTATTTCTATTTCTGTTTCTTTTACATGTTTTTTGTATTGTTTGTATCAAGTTTCTTTTTTCTTTTATATTTAATTTAAATGTTCCAATATTTATGAAAATCATTATTTCTTATTTCTTTTATATTTATTGATTTAATTCAAATGTTCAATATTTATTTTTAGATGTTTCATAACAAAAAGGAATGAATCATATCGAAATCATCGTCGTCGTCATCCTCCTCGTCGGGAGGGGCGACGGCGACAGGTGGAGGTACGGCGGCACCTGGTGGAGCCATAAAATATAAAATCTTATAGTGCCTACCTTCCGGCGAAACCTCTGCAAATTAGAAAAATAAAATTCATTTACATCGACGCGCCTCCCGCATCACTCCTGCCTTTCGACGACGCAACACCCTTCCCTTCGACGACGCAGCACCTTGTCCTAGGTTTGAGCGCCACTTCGATCCAAGCAGCGGTAAGACGTATCTGACGATCTACAACCGTCCGGCAAGACGTCTCTGATGATCTGCAACCGTTTGGAACGGTCGCAGGTCATAGAGTCTTGCCACTGGTTGCCAAAGATGCCTCTCCGAGTGACGCTGGAATTTTTTGTGTTTGAGCGCCACTTCGATCCAAGCAGCGGCAAGACGTCTCTGATGATCTACAACCGTCCGGCAACACATCTCTGATGATCTGCAACCGTTTGGAACGGTCGCAGGTCATCAGAGACGTCTTGCCGCTGGTTGCCCAAAGATGCCTCTCCGAGTGACGCTGGAATGTTTTGTATTCGGTCGACGAACTGAAGGATTTTCTAGATAGAACAAAACACACGGTTTCTCCTGCATACAGCCCAACGCTGGCTCGTGAGTGCCCGCATATCAAAATGCAGCGTTGGGCGTATGCAGGGAGTCCGAATGCTTTGAATACCAAACTGAACTACAATGAGTGCCCGGGAGGGGGCTATATATAGGGTCATGGCCCCTTTAGTCCCGGGTGGTATCACGGCCCGGGACTAGAAACACACCCCTGATCCAACGGCTCACAAGCCCTCAAAAGAAACACACCCCTGATCCAACGGCTCACAAGCGCTCGAAAGAAACACACGATCCGTGTGCTTCTTTAGTCCCGGTTGGTAACACCAACCGGGACTAAAGTCGGGCTTTGCGGTCACGACACGTGTCCTCCCCCAGCGCTGCCCTAGCCACGTGTCTTCCCCTAGCGCTGCCCTGGAGGTCTTTATATATTGTCGCCGACGGGGTAAACCCTAATCCACCATTCCTAGCCACGAACGCGAGAACCGGGCAAATGTATTAAACCTTTTATGTAATGCATTCTATGGAATGTATTAAACCTTTATGTAAGGAGCATGTCCGTTTCATACATTATTACACATCAGCACCAACATTCTTATCTTGTCCTCCATGGACAATCTTCTTCTACTTTCTGCCTGTCACTTTCTTCTGTTTGGGTCGTAGCCATGGACAAACTTCTACATTTAACAAGAGGCTTGGGTCAGTTTTCACTGCGAAGGGCCGGATTTCATCAAACTTATTGTAATCTTCAGACATGTCTGTCTTGTCCTCCACTCCCACGATGTTTCTTTTTCCTGAAAGAACTATGTGGCGTTTTGGCTCATCATATGGTGTATTCGCTTCCTTGTCTTTTCTCTTTATCGGTCTGGAAGACATGTCCTTGACATAGAAAACCTGAGCCACGTCTTTGGCTAGGACGAATGGTTCGTTGTTGTATCCAAGATTCTTGAGATCCACTGTAGTCATTCCGTACTTTGGGTCTACGTTTACCCCGCCTTTCAGGTTGAACCATTTGCACCAGAACAAAGGTACCTTGAACGAAGGTCCATAGTCAAGTTCCCATATCTGCTCTATGTAACCATAATATGTGACCTTTGTCCCATTGTTGTTTGCTGCATCAAAGCGGACACCACTGTTTTGGTTGGTACTCTTTTTATCTTGGTTCGCCGTGTAAAATGTATTCCCATTTATCTCGTACCCTTGAAAAGTCAATATAGTCGAAGATGGTGCTCTGGCCAACAGGTTTAGCTGTTCTTCAACTGTGGTGTCACTAAAGAGACGTTCATGCAACCACCCGGCGAAAGTCTTCACGTGCTCTTTTTCAATGCGTTCTTCAGCCATTAATGAGCGTAAAATTTTTGTGTTCCTCAATATACGGAGCCACCAAGCTCGAATTATGTAGAACTGTGTAGTGTGCTTGATTGAAAGAATCCCAGTCTGGACATAATGTTGCTTTCTTTCCTAGCGTTCCTTTTCCACGCAGTCTCCCCTCATGGCGCGATTGAGGGACACCGATCGGGTTAAGGTCAGGAATAAAGTCAACACAAAACTCAATTACCTCCTCTGTTCCATAACCCTTGGAGATGCTTCCTTCAGGCCTAGCACGGTTGTGAACGTATTTCTTTAAGACTCCCATGAACCTCTCAAATGGGAACATGCTGTGTAGAAATACAGGACCAAGAACTTTAATCTCTTCGACTAGGTGAACTATGAGGTGCGTCATAATATCGAAGAAGGATGGTGGGAACACCAACTCGAAGCTGACAAGACATTGGACAACATCATTCTGAAGAGTTCCTAGAGTTGTTGGACTGATCACCTTCTGGGAAATTGCATTGAGAAATGAACATAGCTTCACAATGGGTAGTCGAACATTTTCCGGTAGAAGCCCCCTCAATGCAACCGGAAGTAATTGTGTCATAATCACATGGCAGTCATGAGACTTTAGGTTTTGGAACTTTTTCTCTGCCATGTTTATCATTCCCTTAACATTCGACGAGAAGCCAGACGGGACCTTGATACTGCTCAGGACTTCAAAAAAGATCTCCTTCTCTTCTCTGGTAAGAGCGTAGACTGGCAGGACCTTCATACTTCTCTGGATTAAGGTGGTCGTCTTTCGTCTTCTCGTGCATATGTTGATGGTTCAGTCGTGCATCCGGTGTATCTTTCGTCTTCCCATACACGCCCAAGAAGCTTAGCAGGTTCACGCAAAGATTTTTCGTCACGTGCATCACGTCGATTGCAGAGCGAATCTCTAAGATTTCCCAATAGGGTAATTCCCAAAATATAGATTTCTTTTTCCACAAGGGTACGTGGTTGTTAGCATCTTTCGGAACGGATAGACTGCCAGGACCTTTTCCAAAGATTACTTGTAAATCCTTCACCATGCCAAATATAACATCACCATCAGGGCAGGTAGGCTTCTTCGGTTATCTGTCTCACCTTTGAAATGCTTGCCTTCCTTTCTTACAGGATGCTGAGGTGGAAGAAATCGACGATGACCAGGGTACACAATCTTGTTACCTATATATACTTTCAGTCTTATCTAAACAGTGCGTGCATGCTTTGTATCCCTTGTTTGACTGTCCTGAAATGTTACTAAGAGCAGGCCAATCATTGATGGTTACAAACAACAACGCTCGTAGGTCAAATGAATCTTGTTTGTGCTCATCCCACACACGCACCCCTTCGTCGCTCCACAACTCTAAAAGTTCATCAACCAATGGCCTCAGGTACACATCAATGTCGTTGCCCGGTTGCTTTGGACCTTGGATGAGCACTGGCATCATAATGAACTTCCTCTTCATGCACAACCAAGGAGGAAGGTTATAGATACATAGAGTCACAGGCCAGGTGCTATGACTGGAGCTCTGTTCCCCGAAAGGATTAAAGCCATCTGTACTTAACCAAATCTTAAGTTCCTAGCGTCATCTGCAAACCTCGGGAACTTCCTGTCAATTTTTCGCCACTGCGACCCATCAGCGGGGTGCCTCAGCATCTCGTCTTTCTTTCGGTCTTCTTTGTGCCATCGTAACAACTTTGCGTGCTCTTTATTTTGGAACAGACGTTTCAACCGTGGTATTATAGGAGCATACCACATCACCTTGCAAGGAATCCTCTTCCTGGGGCACGGCTCGCCCTCAACTTCACCAGGGTCATCTCGCCTTATCTTATACCGCAAGGCACCGCATATCGGGCACGCATTCAAATGCTCGTACTTCTCACCGCGATAGAGGATGCAATCATTGATGCATGCATGTATCTTCTGCACCTCTAATCCTAGAGGGCACACAATCTTCTTTGCTTCGTACGTACTGGGGGGCAATACGTTATCCCTTGGAAGCATCTTCTTTATTATTTTCAGCAAATTCTCAAATCTCTGTCAGTTGTACCATTCTCTGCCTTCCATTGCAGCAATTCCAGCGTGGTACCAAGCTTCTTCTGGCCATCTTCGCAATTTTGGTACAACAATTTTTTGTGATCCTCTAACATGCTATCCAACTTCGACCTCTCGTTTTCACTTCCGCTGTTTATCCGTGCATCACGAATGGCCCGGCCAAAATCATCATTGGGCTCATCATCATTGGGCTCTTCTTCAGCAGTCTTCCCCCATTGGAGTATCACAGGCTTCAGTGAACGTAGGATAGTTGTCGTTATCCTCTTCCTCTTCATTTTCTTCCATCATAACCCCTTTTTCTCCGTGCTTGGTCCAACAATTATAGCCGGGCATGAAACCAGAAGTTATCAGGTGGAAGTGAATGCGGTCTGTGTTAGAGTAACCCGCGTATTCCTGCAGACATTACATGGACAAGAAATAAAACCACTCGACGGCTTGTTTTTATTAGCCACCTTGAGAAAACTATGCATGCCATTGATATAGTCGACACTGCGGTGGTCACTGTACATCCATTGCCGGCTCATCTGCATTATATAAATATATCAAAAACCATTACAATACTACATCATGAATATATAATACTGGCCAAATTAATTAATAGTAGTGCCCAAATGTAATACATAGTTCTCACGAAACATACATCAATTGAAACTAACATACAACTAACTAAAGAATTTAAATCCAACAACAAATGCGATCAGAATCGCAACTAAGGTAACTATTGAACCAACAGCATAATGATACCAAGCCTCTTGACTAATGGCATAATTTCTAATCTTTTTAAGCTTCAAGCGCATTGCATCCATCTTCTTCTCGTGAGCAGCGACGATGTCGGCAATCTCGACCCCATGAGCATCAACGATGTCGGCAATCTCGAGCCCGTGAACATCAACGATCTCGGCAATCTTCAAGTCCAATTCCATCTTCTCGTCTAGGCATTGGAGACGAAGATCTTCACTTATCTTCAATTTTGCTTTCAAATCGGCGTTTTCTTTTTTTTAAAAACTCGACAATAGGGTCGGTTGGAATTTCCGGTTCAACTACCTCCTAGATAAAAATTTATCTATGTCAAGTTGGTCGGGCATGATTGTGATAAACACGAAACGAACCAAATAGTTAATTATGAAAATATACCACATCTGAATCATAGACCGGACGAGGGCCGACGGGGACGGATATCAAAACCATGACACTATACATATAGAAAAACATAAGAAATTATACAAGAAATAACTATGCATTTAAATCATACAAGTAACTGTTTCAAAAAATAAAAGATAAAAAGAGGCTCACCGAAGTGGTGCCGGTGACGGGATGACGCGGGCTATCGACGGCGGTGGTGAGAACGGGGACAACACTAAAATCCACAAATAATAAATTAATTTGAGCTCAAAATGCACATAAAAATGAACTCACTAGCTTGGGCATTTCATCAAACACCTTGCTAGCACTACAAAATGAAATGAGCTAAACTAGCAACGAATAAGCTAAAGTTGCAACGCCGGAGGAAAGAATGATGTTGCTAACCTTGAATAGATGCGGTGCCTTCAATCCTCACAAATGGTGCAAAAAAATGGGGATTAACTTGAGTGAGAGAGAGGAATGGAGAAGAAATGAGTGATGAACTCGAGCTAAAAAATGAGATGGAGCTGGGTGGAAGATGATATACAGGGAGACCCTTTGATCCCGGTTTGTAACACGAACCGGGACCAAAGGTCCCCTGCCAGGGGGGCCCAGCGCTGCGGTGCATGTGCGCTGCGGTGTAAACCCTTTGATCCCGGTTCGTGTCACGAACCGGGACCAAAGGTCTCCCCGACCCGGGAGCAATGCCCACGGGCGCCACGCCAGTTCGAACCGGGATCAATGCACCATTGGTCCCGGGTTGTAATTCGGCCGGGACCAATGGCCCAAACGGAAGGCCATGTTTCTGCTAGTGTGTGGGTAGATTATTGACTTAACATGCTGCAGGTGCGGTAAATTTGGTCAATTATTGGCCTAGTTCAGCTACATGCATATGCCCACTAGGACAACGGCAACTGGTTTGCTATTTGTAAGCTGCTTCTTGTGGTGTCAAGAGACCGGCAGAACAATCTCTCGACACTATTGGGAAGTTTGTGCCAAGGTGGGAACCCTCAGGACGGAAGTGCCAAGTAGCATTGTTCCAGTTTACGGAAAGAAACAGAACGCTGGGGTAGAATCGAGGAGAGTAAGTAAATGAGGAAGTTGCCTCAATTATGGATTCCTGTTTACTATTGCTGTCCAACATAGCTACGTGTGGCAAGTTCAGAGAAGCAGCCAGGGAATCCTTCTGCTATTGATCTACTCCAGTAATGAGCTGAAATATTAGCGACAGTTCAAACACTAGTGAGCAATGTCCAAGTGAGTCCTCTCACAACAGTGTGGTCGACGCTATTGGGAAGTTTGAGCCAAGGTGGGAACCTCAGGACGGAAGTGCCAAGTATTCCGTCCAGAAAAGGATGTCTTGAATTTGAATGTATGTAGACATATTTAGTATGCACATACATCCAAATTTGGACAAATGAAAGACATCTATTTTCGAACGGAGGGAGGAGTAGTATCGTTCCAGTTTACGGAAGAAACAGAACGCTGGGAGGAGAGTAAATGAGGAGGTTGCTTCAATTATGGATTCCTGTCTACTTGTCGTGGTTGTAACAAGGCAGATGCCATAGGATGGCTAAAGTGTGGGGCCGATGGACGCTGGTGGATCCGGGGGAGGCTAGCGCGCTAAGAAGCACACACAAAGAGCACACAAGCACCAGAACACACCACGATCTACCCAGGTTCAGGGCCCTCGTGAGGAGGTAAAACCCTACTCCTGCCTGTCTCTCTCTGTATATCTCGATACCAAATATACAAGCTGCTCCTTGAGCTGTATATCTCAACAATGGGGAAGAACACAAGGTAGAAGATGGAGCTACGGGGGAAGTGTATCTCAGTGCCTTGTCTCTGGCTATCTCTCGTTGTCTTTGTTGCCGTCCCTCACGCATGAGGGGGTGAGGCCATATATGTAGACTAAACCGAGTTACCGAAGTGCCCCTCCCGGAACACTGTAGCCATGCCGAGGATATGTCATGATGTTACTCCTGTCAGAGACAGGACGTGACAAGCCCATCTCCTGCAGCTCTACGGTGCAGCTAGAAGGTACCCTCTGGCAGAGACAAGACATGGCCTGCCCATGCCTCTGCCTCGCAGTCTGTTCCCGGATAACCCGGAGTCAGCGGGGGAATGATGGCCTGCCATCTCGGTCCCCTGCACGCTCCGTGTCAGGCGCTTCCGTCAGGCGCTCCATGCCAGACGGGATGGGACAGGAGCGCTGACCTCTGTCCGACATAAGGATAACCCGGCATGGGTATGCCGGATTCCCCTCCCGAATGATTTTCCCTGCACATAAGCAAACACACAAGTTACCGACACACATACGTCGGTCAGCATATGTCGGTTAAGATGACTCTGCAAACACAACCCGGTCTACGTGACCCGGTTGCCATAAGCCGGTTTGCAGTTACACCATGCCTCGGTCCCTCCGGGACTTGGTTGACCCGGTTTGACATTGACCCGGTCCAGTCTTTAGAGCTCTTTATACCACAACTTTACCCTACCCGGGGGTAGCCCCCGACACTACTATTGCTGTCCAACATCGCTACGTGTGGCAAGTTCAGAAAAGCAGGCAGGGAATCCTTCTGCTATGGATCCTCCTCCTCGAAACAGGCTTTCGCCCCGCTTTATAAATAAAGCTAAACGGCCAAACCGATACAAAGTGATGAGGAAAACCTCTTACAAGCAGATCAAAGATAAACTACAAAGCCTAGGAAGCATCAAGCACCGAAGAATACGAGGCTAAGGAAACCGAAGCTCCACAATAGCGCCTGCAAGAAGGTAACGACGCAAAAAGCGCCGCCGTCGCCGAGATCACAAAGATCTAGGGTTTTCACCCGAAAACATGCGGTGAGAATGGCCACAACAACGCCCTCAAGAAGGTCACGACACCCGCAGGCGTCGCCGTCGTCGGCGCCAAAGCGCGGGATTTCGCCCGAAACCACTCACGCCACTTTCGGTACCTCAAACCAACACCAATCCCTGAGCCGAGCTTCCAACACACGATCTGGGCGCTGCCACCACCAGGAGTCCCCGCCGTCCCCTCCTTGCCACCCTCATGGACCAAAGAGACAGACCATCACCGCCGCCACGTCGCCCCGCCGCCGAGACGCCCCGTGCAGTCCACCTTACGGAGCCGCCGCCCCGGCATCCGCGACCTCAACCCGTGGAGCGACAAAGGACGACCGCGTGACCGAGGGGTCGGAAGATAGGGGCTGACGCCAAGTCCGCCTCCGCCTGGTTCGGATCCAGGTAGCAGATGGACAGCAGTCGCAGCCAACCGGAGGGGATCACAGCCCTCCACCGCCAATGGCGGCCGCCGACCGGACGCAGCAGACGGTCCCATCAGGCCCAAGATCAGGCCCGGATCAGACCCACTCTGGTCCAGATCTAGGCCCAGATCGGACCCGATAGGTCCCTTTGCCACGCTGCAGCGCCGTGGCCGCTGCTGCCGTCCCTCTACCAGGCCGCGCCGCCCTGGCCATCTCTCCATGCTGCTATTGATCTACTCCAGTAATGAGCTGAAATATTAGCGACAGTTCATACACTAGTGAGCAATGTCCAAGTGAGTCCTCTAACAACAGTGTGGTCCAGGCTCACCTGTTCCGGCGTCAATAGACACTCCCAGAGCCAGAGCCAGAGCCAAATGCAAATCTTACTATAGTTTATGACAAGTAGCACATCACAATTGGCCCTGTACCTAATAAAGCAGACCAGTACAACACTCGCAGATATATTATACTTTATACAATACCTGAATGAATTTTCGCTTGAAAGAAAGATCATGTACCTCGGCAGTATCTGCCGATAAGATTGCACACTTGACACTCGAGCCCACCATTACCTAAGAAGACTAAGAGCAATCGAGTAGGTGTTTTGCAGCGGCACCACGAGCAACGCATGCTGATCGCAAGGATCCTAGGCTAGGAGCGATGAACCGGCAAAACTTGCTTGGCAGACCACGGTCGAGTCGTCAGGTACATGGGAATGAGTAGTAACCATTGATTCCGAGCATGGATCGCTCATGGACATCGTGCGAGAGAACGTTGCAGGGGGACAGGCATCACTGAAGCGCAACGTGAGCAGCTCTAGCACTCCATCATTAGCAGCACGAAACCGGTGGTAGATGGAGATGTAACCGCACGTTGTTCTTGATGATAAACGTTGTCGCCGGTGTGGTTGGGTTCTTGGCTTCTACAGTACTTACCATCTAGCTTGGATGGTGCTAGCCGAACATAGTAATAGACAATGACAGTTTGCACATAGACAATGACAGTTTGCACTACGGGCAATAACAGGGTACAGCTTTCTTTCTGTCCTCATGCATCCTTGTTCCTAGGGGTGCAAGTGGGATCCCACCAATATCCCAATTCTAGTTCATTTTGCCTTTTGTAGTGTAAAATTTGGGACCAAAATTTACACTAGAAATTTTCACAAACTTGGTAAGCCAAGAGACCTGCTTAACGTTGCCCAAATGCCCAGTCCTGCGAGATTCTTCTTTTAAAATAAAAAAAAAACTGAGAGATCTTCCCTTTTAATTAAGGACCTTGCTACCTAGGGCACGTGCCCTGGAAGGCGCTCCCGTATGGCGGCTCCACCTGCGCATGCAAATCATTCCTGCGCATGCAAACCATACACACTCCCCGCCTGACCAAATATTCCTTTTAATTTCGGAAGTTAGAAAATGAATATCTTTCGGACCGTTAGCTCGATTGATGATCCGTTTTCACTACTGACTTTCTCGCGACGAGATCTTCGTAAGTAAATCCCATATCAGTATGTTTAGGCAAATAAAAGAAATCAACGGTAATTGCCATGTTGTTATCACACAGTTGCCAAGCTATGATTACTTAGTTACCAGGATAAAAATAATAATCGTGCATTCTGAATTATGCACTACTTAGTGACATTACTGAGTATTATTTTAGTTGCCAAAATAATTATCATCCGACGCACAGTTGCCAGATTTTTATGTACAATTACCGGATTATTTGGCTAATGTTAACAGAGCACACAATCATCACCAACTATTACCACATTAATTACACACAATTATCAGATAATTTACACGGAATTGCCAGATTGCTTACATACTACTGTGCTTACAAAAACAATTACCATTTTGTTGTCACGCTATTGCCAGATTAATTGCACGGGATTGCCACAATTCTTACACATCACTACGAGATAGCTTACACACAATTACCAAAATTGTTTATACACCATTACCAGATTAATTACACCGGATTACCAAAATGCTTATACACCACTACGGGTTACTTACACACGATTACCAGATTGTTTATACACTGTTACCAGATTGATTACGCAGGATTACCAGATTGATTACGCAGGTCGCCGTGTATCGATGTGTCTACTCGGCCATGGGCGTGTGGCAGCCCCGCCACCGTGCTGCTCCGCCTTGGACACGGGCGCCCCGTCGCCGTGCCTGCTCGGCTTGGACACGCGCGCCTCGTCGCGGGCCTCCGCTCCGGCGCGGCCGGCCCTGTCGCCGTGCCTCCCATCCACCATGGAAGCGCGGCCGCGCCCGTCGCCGTGCCTCTGCTCCGGCGCGGCCGGCCCGTCACCGTTCCTCGCTCTGCGCGGCCGCACCCGTCGCTGTGCCTCCGTTCCGCTCCGGCGCGTCCGGCCCCATTGGAGCGGAGCCGTCGCCGTGCCTCCGCCATGGGCGCACGGCCGCCCCCCGTCGCATCGCCGCCATGGACGCGCGGCCACCTCCGCTCCGCCATGGACGCGCCCCTCGCCGTGCCTGCCGACACCGCCTGCTGCCGTGCCCCTTCTTCTCTCTATCGAGTGGTGAACGGTGGCCGGTGGGAGAAGCTTATCCACTCAGCTCGTCAACAAGCGCGCCCGGTAAAAAAAGGCCCGCAGACACCGCGACCACCAGATGGAGAGATCGCGAATCTCCGCGCGCCGTACGGGAGAGTTTCCTGGGGCACGTTCCCTTATTAGATTGTCCGTTTAATTAATCTGGTCATCAGAACATTTCCTAACTGGCCAAGCCCAAGGTATAGAAGCCTCTTACGGATTACGCTCTTTCTTCAATATCCAGCCGAAAGCCCATACAAGTTACGCCCAAACCAGCCCATCCATACAGCAATTTATCTTCCGCCCATGAGACCAGGAGACCGAGAAATAAGTTCTCACTTTTATGCAAGGCAACTAAATCTAAATGCTCCCCTAACAAAACTAAATCCAAATGCCCTACAAAATGCAAGACGCCTAAATACTCATGAAACTTGTAAATTGCTCACATCTGTAGCAAATTTCACATTTTAGTTCCTTAGAAAATGTATGCAAGATTTTTGGTATGCAAAATGGGTAGTTGACAATTCTTTTTATATGATAAACAGGGTGCTTTGCCGAGACAAAATTTCGTATTTTTGTTAAAAAATAAAACCTTACTTTCGTACATGTTTATAAAATTTCCTACTTAGCGATCAATTAAAAATACAATTTGAGCATTTGTTTTCGTTTTTAATCGATTGAAGGCATTGATTCGATTTCATGCACTTTTGTTATGCGGTCAGAACAAGTATCAAGAATAGGATGCCACATATGTTTAATTTCTATAGTATTTACTTCCAATATTGTTATTGTTGGTGAACATGTATGTTACGCTGGCATAAATTGAAAATTTCTACCGTGTTCATTCCGAACACCCCCGCAAATAATCGATTATAAAGTTATGCTTTACCTCTGACGCACAGTGCAACGGAAGACTGTGGTGTGGTGTCGCACACCGAAGTCCATATGGTCGTACTACTCATTGTGATCCCCATAAAACTCCTCACGGATCCCACAAATGATATTTCCAAGCGTCGTAGGTGCAACGCCTTCAAGATATCCACACGTACAAGGCACGGAACCTCGCGTGGCATAACCCTAATGTTTCCCACCTCTCACATATATATAGACTTTTTAGTGGGATTATATCTTAGATACGATTAGCAATATAAACTCAATAAAAGATGTATCTCATTCAAACATTGTTGCATATCACTTAATGTGTCACCCTCTAGGTTCACCCATAATTAACATGGCGTGAGTACTACTCGACCAATAATCAGTAGTGCTCTCTAGCAAGATGTGTTGGCTCACAAATAATTGTCACATCCCAAATTTTGGAACTAAGAAAAATTTAGTTTTACCAGACCCAAAATTCAGAACCAACAAAAACTTTTTGAAATGTTTCACTGATGATTGTGTTTTCCTTCCCATTGCTATGGTTGACTTTGCGTGACTTGTTGTTTAAGTTGTTTGACTAGTAAATATTACCCCAAGCACCCAACCTATGTAAAAATATATTTAAACTTTGGTGATCCTGTTATGACAAGAAAATATTCCATACACCTTTTTCCATTCTTATTGTAACATCCCAGGTTTTCAAAAAGTTGAAAAAAATCAGAAAAATTTAAAACTTTTGAAAACTATTATGTATTTTGCTTTGAAAAGAAAAATCATGCATGCATTCATCTGCATATTGTATTGTTGCATTTGTATGTTTCAAAAGTTGGAATATTATTTCACTTGAAAACCTATGTATGAAAAATATATATTAAAGGACTAACTATGTCCAATATATTATTTTGAAGTATTGTGGTATACTCCTTTGAGTTAAATGTTTGGTTGTGAATTGTTTGTATGTATTGGAAGTTATTTTTGATTTTGAATGACAATATTTATTTGGATTTTAATTTGAGTTTCGATTTCATTTTAAATTATCAAACTCCTTTATAAAAAAAATGTTTTAGAGCACAATTATCTTATTGAGTGATATGTAATATGATTACTCATATTTTGGTATGGATTTTAAATTTAAGTTCAAAAGAATTTTTATAAAATCCTATTTATAAAATTTAACATAAAGATCTAATTAAACCTTTATGCAATATTTGAATTTCAAAATTTGAAAAGTTTGGAAAATTGTTTTGAAAGTTTTAATGGAAAGGTTTTGATTTTACAAAACTATAGAAATTGGTTTGACTCGATTCCGACTCCGAAATCAAAAGTTATAAAGAAAACTAGAAAAAGAATAAAAAATAAAAAAAGAAACAGGCCAACCGGCCGGCCCAACAATAGGCCGAGCCAGCCAGTCGAACCAACTCGGTTCAACCGATCGAAATACCAGGATTTTTCAGTTTTCTAAACCATTTTCGCTTAACACAAATATGTTGACAAATATAACTCCAAATTCGGATCCGTTTGATCCTACGCGTTCATAACTTCGAGCCAAGCTATTCCACCGACCCTTGGCCTATATAAACACCTGTAGCCGCCGGCATCTCTTTCCCCCTTTTCGTTCCACCGAAACCCTAACCAGCGAAATCGTATTTCGTTTATTTACCCACCAAAACGATCTCGAATCGCACCGGAGCCTGAAGCAATATTGTCGATCTGTTCAATATCTTTCCATCCCGAGAGGCCTCAACTCTTTTCATCAACCGTGGAGGAAGAATTTCGAATCGCCATCCTTCAGATCTGAAGTCGTATTTCTTAGATCTCTTCGCACTCGGTTCTTCAAATCGAAATTCGTTTGGTGAGAAGTTAAATCTAACCCTTACCTACAACTTTGCTATTGCACTCTTCTGATTTTGACGTACGGAATTCTCTGTACAATACAGATTGCTTTTGACGAATTTCGGAGGAGAAAACAACCTCAAAACTTCGGGCCGTAGTTACGAAAGTTGTTCCCCTGATCAAGACCCTTCTTTTGCCCCAAGCCTCACCTCTTTTGGTCAAGCGAGTTAGGAGATTTTCGAGTTTGAAGTTTCGGATCAGAAAGGTAATTTGCGATTTGTGCCCAATCTATTCATCCACTTAGGATATATTTGTGATAGTTAGAAAGAGCACGCAATTCTCTACAACTTTCATTAAGCATGTTTTTCCATCCGAGCAACTTTATTTTTGTCAAAATTCGTAGTCAACCGTAAAGTCAGCTCCAGTCAGCGCTTCGTCATCGCCACGTCAGCGGTCAGAGTCAACAGTCAACCGAAGACCGGCAGTTTTGCAGAAAAACCCTAAATCTTAGATCTATCACTACTTTTTATTGGTTTGGCCAAATTTTACAAATAAAATATTTTCCGAAAGCTTATGACACGTAGAAACTTTTGGCATAGTTAATTTTATGTTTTGCCGAATTAATTTTGTTTATTTTCAAAAGTGACTTTATTAATATTTTGAACCTAACTTGTTTTAAAAAAATTGATTTTGGAATAATTCCAATTGGTATATTTTGTTTAGTTAATATTTGGCCGTAGGATTACTCTATTATTTTTGTAAAAGTATTTTTCTATGTTTTTCGTAATTAATATGAATTAAATGCTTTTAGGTGGTATTTTAATAATTAAAATTGATTAAAATTAATTTTTCTCATATTTTCGACTAATAAAATGACTTAGTCATATTTTGATCACTTTAGTTACAAAAGTACTTAGAAATAATATGCCTCTCCAAACAAAGTAATTTTCTGCCTTAGAAAATATTTAACAAAATTGTGACAACACTTTTCCTTAGAAATTTTCAACGTCTTATTAATACTAGATCTTGTCCTTAGAAAATTTTAGCATCTTGAAAATTTAGTTGTTTCCTTAGAAAATATTCTAAGTACTTGCTCTGACAAATGTTAGTCCTTAGAAATTTTACCAACTATTGTTCTAAAGTATTTTCCTTAGAAAATTTAGCAACTATGTTTTGTTTACTTTTCCTTAGAAATTATTTGGACTTATTGTTTGACCTTTGGTCCTTAGTCATATTTGGACCATCTTACTTGTCTTGCATTAACTTAGAGTAATTTTCATGGCATTGCATGCATATCTAGTCCTTAGAAATATTTTTGCACTTCTTACATGACTTTCCTCCTTAGAAATTTTGAGGATGCATGTTAGCTCTTATGACTCTCCTAGTCCAAACCCCCTAAGTTAAAATTAGTGGAAACCAATGAAGGACTTAGCCAAGAAAACAGGACTCCAGAAGCATCTCCAAGAAGAAAGGTACTTAGAAGAAATCAAGAGGAAGTTCATGAAGACCAACCAGCTACATTTTCTAAGTCTTTTTCCCTCTCTCTTTTCTTCCTTCTTCTCTTAAACTCCATGGTGGATAATCTACATTCAAGACCAACCTTGATGCTGCCAACAATCAAGTCTGCAGAACCATCAAGTCCACAATATTTTTCAATGGAGCCAACACACCAAGGAGAAAGTTACAAAGAAGTTGAAGATGCTTGGAAGACTAACTACTCCATTCTTTCTATCTTTCTTCTTTCTACTTTTTATCTCTCACCCTGGACATAGACCAATGAAGACCATTGAAGATACATGAAGCTACAAAGGAGTTGAAGATTATTTGAAGACCAAACTTGTGAAGACTTGGAGTAGCCTTACAAGTTTTCAAGTTGTTGTTTTATCAAGTTTATTCCTTGCTCAACCTTAACCTGGCTTTAGCCAATGGGATTAAGTTATTTTATGTCTTTTTCCTTAATTCGTTTTGTATGTCTTTCTCATCATAATTCCCTACATCATTCTGCATCTCATGCATGTCATACTTTCTTAAGTATTGTTTGGCTGCATATTTATTGAGAATTGTTTGACTTGTTAGAAATTTCGGAGAGAGACGAAGGTTATTGCAACTGCTACTACTGCACTCCCTGTTGCCAAGGCAAGTGGCACACCCCCATAAATTTCCTAAGTATTTTTCTATGCATGACTTAGTGTATTTGTTTATATGCATGTGTAGGATAGTATTGCTATGGTAAACTACTATCTCCTTTACACTAGTTGTGTCTAGAATCCTATTGATAACTTAGTAGAAATATTGATGCTATGCAAAAGTGTTTTATTGAAAGGCTTAATTCTACTAAGTTAATTTATCATCTGGGTGGAAGTGGTATTGTATGGTTTATGTTGAGTGGCTACTCAGGACCATGTCCATGAGGGTTTTCACCTAAGATAGTTTACTATACTTAGGACCATGGTGTGTGGGGGTTCTCACCTGAGAGTTCACTTGAGGATGGCCACCCAGGGACAAAGGGACCAAAGTTTTCTCCAAGTGAAGATGCTTCCAGTGCAGCCATGTGGTATAATGGCTCTGCCTTGACTTTTCCCCAAAGGTCCCGTCTCAACTCTCTCCTTTTCCTTAGCACAAATCGAGTGCTTGGGGATAGTTTGGGTTTGTTGGGTCTCATGGTGAAAGTGCACAACCTCTCGAGAGTTAAAACTAAGTACTTAGCCTTGTCCCCGGTTACGGACAATTTGAGCAGCTGATCAAGGATGCAACGGAGGTTCCCATCATTCCAATTTCTTGAATTAAAATTTGGAAGGTTGAACAGAGGTAGACAAGCGGTGGTTTTCATGCCATACCTGTTTTGACAAAAGAAAAGTGTTTTAAAAGTGTTAGACAAAATTGGCTTTATGCAAAATAGCCTTGAACTCTACCAGCCAAATATGCATATAGGTTATTAGAGTTATTCCATTAAGTGTCCACATAATGTCACTTGCCAGATCCATTTTTAATGGTATCTGACCCACTCTGTTGCAAATTTTTAATTGTTGCAGATTGTTCTGACGACGAGTGAGTTTCGTTAAGAGTTTCGAGTCTGCAACCAACATGTTTTCGCATGTGGCACATGCAAAGGATGAGGACTCCATGAAGATTATTATTTCCGCTGCTTTACTCTTTAAAAGCTAGCTTCGTGCTATGCAATTTGTAAAGGATATTTTCCTAAGTTTTGGATCCGCGTGTAATAATTGATACAATGTTATGATATTCCATCTTAGACTGTGTGTGCAAATGAATCGATCCAGGGGTTTGCACTATACACAGGTACCTTGCCAATTTTTAAGTGCAGGTACGCTACACTTATTTCTGGCCAAACACCATTTCAATGATACTTGGTCTAGCAACAACCAAAATTAATACCCATTAATTGAGAAAGTAAAAGTATTTCCAAAATTATGCGTTTCCAAGATGATGGAGATCTCTATGCCATCTCCTACCTATTTTTCAACCTTGGTATTTTGTAGGTGTATACAACTCCCATTTTATAAACTTTATTTTCACTCCATTTGGAAAATAACACTAGTGGGAAATATATTACCCCTCATATTTCCTTTCTCAAACCTTTTTGAAAACTACTAAGTTATGAGTGGAGATATTTCCTAAACATCATCTTGTCATAATTAGGAGTGGCCCCTCTTTCACAAGATAGCATTGTGGAAATATTGGTATAATTAATTCTTGTGGTTTGATTTGTGGGGTCTTGGTTGTAATGTTGATATTGTTGTGATTGTTGCTTGTGTGGACAATTCCTCGGTAGTGATTAACACTAAAAACAAAACACACTTGACAACAAATTTGGAATGTGACATAAATAAAGCCAAACTCCTAAAATTACTCAACAAATTGAATTAGGATCATAAGTTGCAAGAAATGATCTTAATATATTTTTCTATCTACCTAAACTCTCTATTTCTTTCCAAGCAAATATTTTCTTTATGAAAATAATTTCATGGGTGGGGTAAGAGGATGACTATCTCATTCTCATACCCCTTCCTTCTCAAAAGATTATATAATTGCCACTTAGTTTTATTTAAATTATGAAATCCTATTCTATTTCTTTAAACACTAAGATTATTCAAAAACCCTATGAACCAATGTGGTTCCAAACATTTTATTTTGCAACACCAATTTTTGTGGAGCTTCTACATGTTATGGGGAAGCTACCTGATTTTTGTAATAATTTTCTAAAATGTTTTAGTGCCTCAATAAAATGCCTAAAATGCTACTGGTTTTAAAAAGGAAATGAAAGAAACAGAAAAGGAGGAAGTGCAGGGGGTTTTCTGCAAACTTACCTTCGTCTCCCCTTAGCGACCGAGCCGCACCGCTAGCTCGCCGTCGCACCGACCGTCGCCGTGATGCCGAGTTGGATAAGACCGCCGCGCCAGCCCTCTGCTCGTGGGTCGCCTTCCCTCGCTGCCCAGGCTCGCCCAATCCTCACGGCCCGAGCACGTCGATGCCGGCCCCGATCTCAGCCACCTCAGCTCCCCGGCAAGCTCAGCTCATCCTGGACGTCCGCCTCGCTCGTCGAAGCTCCGCAGACACCTCGACGTCACTCCCCCTGCCCCACAGCAACGCAATCGTGATGACGACCTCCGACGGGTGCGCCATGGACGCCGTCCGTGCGCATGACGGACACCTACTCTCCCTCGCTTGACTCGGACCCAAAACCCTAACAGAGCACCCCCACGCCGTCGCTGCACAGCACCGCCACCAATGGCATGCTCTCCCACTCCCTCGCCGCTTCCTGCACCGAGGCCACCGTGAACCACCTCCGCTTCTATTTAGAGCCGCCCCGACCCTCACTTCTCTCCACACCTCGCCACTGCTCTCCCCTCACTCCACTCACTCCCCGTGCACCGCCAGGAGGGCGGCACGCATCTGCTCCCTCGCTGCCGTGGTCGGAATCGTCCGCCAAAACCGTCGGTGCCGAGGTCGAGGTCGACCATGGTTGCGATGCCATGCCCTCTCCATTCTCTTTTCTCTGCCCCGAACACTCATTCCTATCGACACCGCACTCACCCGCCCTAGTTTCCCTCTATTTCGTGCACAGAAGAAACGCCAGGAGCTCGCCGGAGTTCCGCCGAGGCCGAGGAAACAGAGGAACTCGCCGTGATTGAGCTGTGCATCCCCGAGCCGTACAACAGCCGCCAGGACCTTCCCCGACCCTCCGCAGCCGACTCCGACCATCTCCGCCGCCTCCCGAGCCCTCTAGGTGAGCCTCCGACTCGCCGTCGTCGTTATGGGCACGGCAGCGCCACTTGATTAAGGTCGCCGCCGTAGCATTCACCGTGCGCCGTTGGATCTCAATCCAACGGGCGCGTACCGCTTCGGTAGTCAGGAGCCACTGACGGGCTGGTCCCACCCGTCGGGTTTTTAACCTTTTTCACGCGCAGGAAAAAAATAAAACTGGGCCAGGCCCAGCGGGAGGGACACCTTCCCAGCCCATTTATTTTTTTCCTCCTATTTCGAAATTAGGATTTAACAGAAAACTCTTAAATCAGTATGCCTGTTTGAAATTCAATAACTTGAGAAAGGATTGTCCAAATAAATCAAACCAAAATTCTCTGGATAGCTGATGAAATTGTTAAACCAACCCAGGTGGTTTCATCCTTTTTATATAATTAACAAATGTGTAGAAATTAAAGTGCCGCAGAAGGTTCAGAACACCAACTTGTTTGTTTCTAATACCCTATTAACCCAATTGAGTTCAAACCAATTTTGTTAGATCACATTTAATCAGTGCTAACTACCCCTAAATTGGTAAAATTATTGAAGCAACAAAAACTCATTAGTAAATCAAATAGTGATTTGCACTTTTTTGTAGTATAATAATTATGGTGGAATAAATATTAATCCAAATGGACCTAGGCCAATTTTGTTGGATCAGAAATAATCAATACTAATGGTCTCTAAATTGGCATAATTTTGTGGTTAACAAAACTTAAGTTGTGCAATAAAACTTGTGTGGCTAGTTTCTGTCATTTTCAAGTCATATTTAAATATTGGTTAGCTCAGTTAAATCAAACCCAATTGGTTGGCCTTGCGTGACTACAGTAGCTATTTGTAGAGTTTAAGATTGTAATGTTGTGATGTTTGGTTGAATGGTATAGTGATTGTTGGTACTTGTTAGTGTAGACGATTAGACGAGAACGTTGCCGGGGTTATCGAGGAGGGGGATTGATGACCCACAAGTATAGGGGATCGCAATAGTCTTCGAGGTAAGTAAAACCCAATTTATTGATTCGACACAAGGGGAGCCAAAGAATACTTGAGAGCCTTAACAGCGGAGTTGTCAATTCAGCTGCACCTGTGAACAGTCTTGCTCGACACAGATTATCAGTAGCAACAGTTTTATAGCAGTAGTAGCGGTGAAATAACAGCAGCAGTAAATAGAGACAGCAGTAGTGATTGCAGTAAACAGTAGGATTAAAACACTGTAGGCATAGGAATGGATGTACGGGCGCTGCATGGATAAGATAGCTCATATAATAATCAAGACATAGGCATTGCAGATAATAATGATAAAGCATCCAAGTACTAAGTAAACGTAGGCATGTGTTCCGTATATAGTCGTACGTGCTCGCAAGGAGAAACTTGTACAACATCTTCTGTCCTACCAGCCGGTGGCAGCCGGGCCTCAAGGGAATCTACTGGTAATTAAGGTACTCCTTTTAATAAAGTACCGGAGCAAAGCATTAACACGCAGTGAACACATGTGATCCTCACATCGCAGCCATTCCCCTCGGCTGTCCCAATTATTGTCACTTTGGGACCGCGGGTTCCGGACAACAATATGTGTATACAACTTGCAGGTATGATCAATAAACAGTGCATATCATTATGAAACAATAACATGTTCAGATCTGAAATCATGGCACTCGGGCCCTAGTGACAAGCATTAAGCTCAACAAGTTGCAACAACATCAATAAGTACTAACAACGGATACTGGGCACCATGCCCTAATGATCTTATAGCTTATTACATGAACAATCTCATCCAATCCCTACCATCCCCCTCAGCCTACAGCAGGGAATTACTCACACATGGATGGGGGAAACATGGATGGTCGATGGAGAAGCGTCGGTGATGATGATGGCGATGATCTCCTCCAATTCCCCATCTCGGCGGAGTGCCAGAACGGAGTTTCTGGTCCCCGAAATAGGTTTCGCGATGGTGGCGGCGTACGGTGATGTTTCTAGATGAAGTGGACGACCCCCCGACGTTTTTAGGTCAGAAGGGTTAAGTAGTCGAAAGGGGGACTCGGGGAGGTGCCCGAGGTGCCCTCCTCATAGGCTGGCGCGGCAGGCCCCTTGGCCGCGCCACCATGTGGTTTGGGCCACTCGTGGCCCATCTCCGCCTCCCCTTCTGGCTCCGTGAGTCTTCTGGTAAAATAGGAGGTTTGCGATCTTTTCTGGTGTTTTTCCCGAAAGTTGACTTTCTGCACAAAAACAAGACACCAGGGCAATTCTGCTGAAAACAGCGTTAGTCCGCATTAGTTGTATTCAAAACACACAAGTTAGAGGTAAAACAATAGCAAATGTGTCCGGGAAAGTAGATACGTTTTGGACGTATCAACTCCCCCCAAGCTTAGCTTATTGCTTGTCCTCAAGCAATTCAGTTAACAACTGAGTGCGATAAAAGACTTTCACGAACACATTTGCTTCATATGATGCATATATTCTCTCTATATGTACAAATGCTTAAGCAATTCAAGATGAGGCAAATGCAAATAATGTCACTCAATAGGCATGTAAACTATGAAAAGATACCAACATACTAATAGCAGCAAACATGAAACATATTAATTCACAAGATTGTAATGCTCATAATAGGATATGACAAGATGGTATCTCGCTTGCCCGTTTTTGTACAGCAAAACATAAATGCCCAGACACCTCTGAAGTTCATGGGAAGACTTGAATCAAAGATAAAAGCATCAAAGTTATATCATAGTTAACCACATTCTGGGACAAGCACATTACACTAAGAACGACAACTATGCTCTCGAGAAAGTGCTCAAAGAAAGGATGGTGACTCAACATGAAAGTAAAAGATTGGCCCTTCGCAGAGGGAAGCAGAGATTATCATGTGCTAGAGCTTTTCATTTTTTTAAACAGAAGCAAAATTGTTTTGGGAAGTGTTTGTTGTTGTCAACGAATGGTAGTGGGTACTCTAACCCCCTTGTCAACCAGACTTTCAAGAGCGGCTCCCATGAAGGACGTTATTTCTACCAGCAAGGTAGATCATCCCTCTTCTCTTTTGTTTACACATGTATTTTAGTTTCATTATGAGTGACACTCCCCCCAACCTTTGCTTGCACAAGACATGGCTAACCGAACCCTCGTGTAACGTACCTGCACTTAGAAAATGGCAAGGTACCTGTGTATAGTGCAAACCCCTGGATCGTTTCATTTGCACACACAGTTTAAGATGAATATCACAACATTGTATCAATTATTACACGAATGATCCAGACTTGGAAAAATAAATGGTTCGATACATCTTTGCATAGCTTATAGCTAGCTCAAAACAAATAAAGCAGCGGAAATAAAATCTTCAATGAGCCTCCATTCTTCATGATGCGCCACAGGCGAAAACATGTTGGTTGTAGACTCGAAACCCAAACGTGACCTTACTCATCGTCAGAAAAGTCTGCAACAAAATAATATTTGCAACAGAGTGGGTCAGATACCATTAAAAATGGATCTGGCAAGTGACACTATGTGGACACTTAATGGAATAACTCTATAGCCTATATGCATATTTGGCTGGTGGAGTTCAAGGCTTATTTTGCATAAAAGCCAATTTTGCCTAACACTTTGTAAAACATTTTCTTCAAAGTTTGAGACTCTATGGCATGAAATCCATAGTCTCTTCTACCCTTGTTCACCCATCAAAATTTTACTTAGAGAAAAGAGATGTTGGGAGCCTCCGTTGCCATCCTTGATCAGCTGCTTCAATTGTCCGTAACCGGGGACACGGCTAAGTACTTAGTTTTAACTCTGCAGAGGTTGTGCACTTTCACCATTAGACCCAACAAACCCAAACTATCCTCAAGCACTCAAATTGTGCTAAGGAAAAGGAGAGAGTTGAGACGAGACTTTTCAGAAGCATATTCCCCATCCCATACCGGCTTGACCCGTTCCCTCCTACATCCACTACATCTGCTTGTCAAGCCGGGAGGAGTCCACGCAACTTAATCCATCTAGCCAGAGCCCATTTGACTAATGGCTGCACGGTAAGCAACTTCACTTAGAGAAACATTGGTCCCTTTAATCCTGGGTGGCAATCCACAAGTGAATAAACACTCAACTCTGACAGCCATGCAAGCCCAAATCCACCCAGGTGATAAATTAACTTAGTAGAATTTAACTTCTCAATAAAACACTTTTGCATAGCATCAATAATTCTACCAAGTTATCCATAGGATTCTAGACACAACTAGTGTAAAGGAGATAGTAGTTTTAGCATAGCAATACTATCCTACACATGCATATAAGGAAATACACTAAGTCATGCATAGAAAAATACTTAGGAAATTTATGGGGGTGTGCCACTTGCCTTGGCAAACAGAAGAACAGGTGTAGCAGTTGCAACCACCTTCGTCTCTCTCCGGAATTTCTAACAAGTCAACAAATCACAAATAAACATACAATCATAAATGCAACACTTAGAAAAATATGATATGCATGAGATGCGGGATGACACAGTAATTATGATATGAAAGACATGCAAACAAAATAAGGGAAAGACATAAAACAACTTATTCCAAAAAGGCTAAGGCAAGGTAAAGTAAAATAAATTTGATAAAACAACAACTTGAAAAGTTATAAGGCTACTCTATGTCTTCACAATTTTGGTCTTTAATTAATCTTCAACTCCTTGGTAGCATAATTGATCTTCAATGGTCTTGATTGATCTTTGTCCAAGGTGAGAGATAGAAATTAGAAAGAAGAAAATATAGAAAGAATGTAGTAGTTGGTCTTCCAAGCATCTTCAATTTCTTTGTAACTTTCTCCTTGGTGTGTTGACTCCATTGAAAAATGTGGACTTGATGGTTCTGAAGACTTGATGATGTTGACAGCATCAAGGTTGGTCTTGAATATAACTTAGTCACCATGAAGTCTAAGAGAAAAAGGGAGAAAGAGAGAAAGGAAAGAAAGACTTAGAAAAAGGTAGGATGGTTGGTCTTCATGAATTTCCTCTTGATTTCTTCTAAGTACTTTTCTTCTTGGAGATGCTTCTGGAGTCTTGTCTTTATGCTAAGTTCTTCTTTGTTTACCACTAATTTCTAACTTAGTGGTTTTTGACTAGGAGGTCAAGAGATCTACCATGCATCCTCAAAATTTCTAAGGAGGAAGTCATGTGAAAAGTATAAAATAATACTAAGGACTTAATTATGCATGCCATGCTTATGTAAATGCTCTAAGGAAATGCAAGCAAACAAGATGGTCCAAAAATGACTAAGGACCAAGTCACAACATGTGATTCGAAATTTCCACTAAGGAAATAAAGGTTAAGTCAAAAATAATCCTAAGGAAAGTAAACAAATTAAGAGGTGCTAGATTTTGCTAAGGAAAAGTATTCTAGCAGAAGTTTGAAATAAATTCTAAGGATAAAACTTGTCAACTATTATAACTTAGCAAAATAACCAATCAACTAAGTTTTTCCTAAAGTGCTAAATTTTTCTAAGGAAAAGATTTAACACTTTTAAGGTACTAAAATTTTCTAAGGAAATTTTCCAAGGAAAAGTGTTGTCAAAATTTTATTACTAAAATTTTTCTAAGGAAGAAATAACACTTTTGTGGGAGAGGTGAAATATTTCTAAGTTATTTTCCATCTAACATGATCATAATGACTTAGTTAAATTTTCCATTCGAAAATAATGTGGAGAACAATTTTAATATAATTTTACTTATTAAAATAACACCTCAAAAGCAATAAAAACAATTTACATGCAAAAACACATAAAAATACTTCTACAAAAATACAGAGCAATGCTACGGCCATTATTTATACAAACAAAAATATAGCAAAATATTTTGCTCAATTATCAATTTTTTATAATTAAATTATAGCCAAAATACTATTCAAACAACTTTTAAAATTTATCTAAATTAATTTCGTCAAAACCGCAAACTAAGCATACCAAAAATTTCTACACATGATAAGCTTTCCAAAAATATAAATTTCATAAATTTTGGATAAACGAGTAAAAATTAATAATGAATCTAATTTGCAGGGACCTATTCGTGATACGCAGGGCTAAACGGTGAAGAAAACAGAGAAAGATCTTCGCGCTGAAGTCCTCCGTCGACGTGGCGTCTTCTGGTTGGTGCGGAGCTGCTGACTGTGCTGCTGACGCTGCTGCTGACTGGGCTGTCGACGTGGCGCGCTCTGATTCGCCGGTACCGATTCGTTAATGCGATCTAATCCTATCCATCTAAACCAGATCGGACGGCCAGGAGAGAAAAGGTGAGAAGATGGCGGTGTTTCTCACCGGGAAGGGACGACGCGGTGGCGCTGGCCTCGGGTGGTCGACGTCGATGGAGCTCCGGTGGTGCTCCTGGCTCCCGGTGGTGACGACGGCGTGCAGGAGGGCTCGGCGAAGAGGATGGAGGTGACGGCGTGGTCGTGCTCTTCCCAGAACAGCGGCGGAGCACGGACGGAGAAGCGATGGCGCCGGCGAGATCGGGTCGTGCTCGAACTCGACAAACGGCTGCGAATAAAAATTCGAAGAGGGGTCAGGGACGTGCGCCAGGTCAAGAGAACTCGGAGGGGACCAAAAGGTGGCGGTGTAGACCTGCGGTGTCGCCGGGATCGTGCTCGAACGGCGGCGGTAATGGCGGACGGCGGCGGCGATTTTGTGGGCAGCCTGGGGGCTCTCGGGTTAGGGTTTGTGGGGGCTTTTGGTGCGGGGGTTCTGGAGGTTTATATGGGGCCAACTCCCGGGAAGATCGCGAAGGAATCGCAACGAATTTTGGAATCAAATCGGGTAGGGTTTCGGTAGTCTCCGTGATGAACACGGTGGAGACGATGATGACGTCATCGCTGACGTCATTGGTGGGGCCCACATGTCAGTCAGAGGAAGGGAGGTGGGCTGCTGCTGGGCTGCTGTCTTCTGCACGCGCGGTAGAGAAGAGGTATAGAAGTTGGGCTTCGGCCCAATTAGCTAGGGTTCGCATTTGTTTTTTTGTTCAAACTCTTTTCTTTTTTTCTTTTTCCGAAAATTTTCTAAAATCATAACTTTTAAAATATGAATCCTTTTGGATTCAAACCAGAACCTATAGTTTTGTAAAATCAAACACTTGATTTTGGAACTCTCAAAACACATTTTCCAAAACATTTTATAAACAAACTTTTTGAAAAGTGTTTCAATGGAATTTTGGGCTTTATAATGTCATTTTAAAAACTAGAGGGTTTTTATAAATTCCTTTTGAAATATAATTTAACCCAAGGCCAAATATAAGTAATGTGATTTATCTCACTCATTAAAATACTTTTGTATAAAACATAAGTAGTTTTTTTTTTAAAAAAGGGTTTTGATAAATCAAAATGATTTCAACTCTCATTTTAGAAATCCAAATAATTATTTTCTTTCAAAAGTAAAACTATAAAACTTGAGAATAGAGATTAGGTAAGTAATAGAATAAATCCTAATACATACAAACAAATCTTAGCCAAACACACTTTTTCAAATAGAGATCATTTTGATTTCCAAACTATGTTTTAATAAACAATATGACACTTGATGTCAAAAATATAATAGGTTTAAAACAATCAAAGGTGGCTTAAGTAAAACTTAAATACCACAAGATAAACATTTGCAAATATTTATATTTCAATAGATACAAACAAAACACAAGCAAACATTAAAAGATCACACATAAAAGTCAAAAGAAAAGTGGAGCATAAATGCTCAACTAATATATTTTCTTAAATATATTTTCAAGTGGAAATAATATTCCAACTTTTGAAATTTTCAAATGCAAACAATGCAAGAAGATGATGAATGCATGCATGATTTTTCTTTTCAAAGCAAAATACATAATAGTTTTCGAAATTTTTAAATTTTTCTGATTTTTTAATCTTTTGAAAAACTCGGGATGTTACACCTCGGATGCCTTCCAACATTCACATACCATGGAGGAGTGTCTATTGCAAAATTAAGTTGCTTACTGATAAATCAGGGCAAAACATGTGAAGAGAATTATTAATGAAAGTTGTAATTAATTGGGGCTGGGCACCCCGTTGCCAGCTCTTTTTGCAAAATTATTGGATAAGCGGATGTATATGCCACTAGTCCATTGGTGAAAGTCTGTCAGAAGTAAATGACAAGATTGAAAGATAAAACACCACATACTTCCTCATGAGCTATAAAACATTGACACAAATTGAGAAGTACTTTGAAGGTTTTAAAGGTAGCACATGAAAATTTACTTGAATGGTTCGAAATGCCATGCATAGGTATTTATGGTGGACACTTTGGAATAACTTGGTTTTCATGGTTTTGGAAGCACGAGCAGCATTCCCGCTCAGTACAAGTGAAGGCTAGCAATAGACTGGGAAGCGACAATCAAGAGAGCAATAACCGTCATAATCATGCTTGCGACAAAATGAAATTAATTGAGACATAAAAGTGATACAAGAACTCTGAGTCAAAATAAATCATCAAGGCTTAATTGACTTTTGTTTTTCAGTCATACGCATGCATGAGCATGTGCCAAGTCAATTCAAATGAATTCTTCAGAGGAGGATACCACAATGTCATACCCTCTATGAATAGAACAATGCAAGCAAACATCAACATAACATGCTACCACTATTAATAAATTGGGACCGATCATGAGAGAACAAGAACTACTAAGCATCCACTAAATGACATATACCTCACATGAACCAACTAAGCATGCTCACATAGATGAGTATATGTACAAAAATGAAAACAAATGGAGTTCATACCAGCCTCTCACCCCAACTCAAGTTGTTGTAGATCATCCTTATTGCTTTTTCACTTGTGTTGCTTCGAATGATAAGAATGAAAACCAAGCTCCATCGGAGTCACGGATGGCTGTCCAACTCTGAAAACACTATACAAAACCAAAAAGAAACAACAAATATTTTTGGGTTTTCGAGTTTTTGAAACAAGAGCAAAAAGAAACAACAATAAAGCAAAATATTTTTGGATTTTTGAATAACAAACCGAATTTTAAAACTAAGCAAACTAATACTGAAACTTAAAGAAACAAATGAAGAGAAACAACAGAAATATTTTTGGTCTTTTTGTGTTTTGGAATGCAGCAATAAAAGGTAAACAATTAAAAAGAAAGAAAGAAAACTGCAACATGGATATACAAAGTATCGACAAGATATGATATGTAAATGAGTGAGATGTCGATATACCTCCCCCCAAGCTTAGGCTTTTGGCCTAAGTGGAGATCAATAATAACGCGGGTAAGAACTCCAAGCCGGCGGGTCATACTGGGTGTGCTCAATATCCGGCTCCGCTGAGGAAGATGAGGCAGAGGGTCCAGCATTCCCAGGATAGGGGCGCGAGCCCCCAGTCCCGGAAAACTGAGTGGAGTCCTCGGCCGCCCATTCTCCATCGTCCTCTGTGTGCAGGGCATGATCCCTCAAGTATGCATCGAATTCATCCTCGGTGACTGACCAAACATTCCTGAAACCAAGATCAAACAAACGTGGTGCAGGCAAAGCGACTATTCGCTCAGATTTAACCATTTTCCACCTCCCCTTCTTGGCAAAAGGCACCTCATAAGATAGATTATTCAAAGTAGACCAACTAGTAACAAAGCCATGCCTCCCCATGGAAGCAAAATCGAGCCTCTCTAAAGGAAGCTGCAAATCATTAGGGAGAGCTACTACACCATGCATAGCTAATAAACGAGAAGCAATGAGTCCTCCACAAAATCCACCTTTCTCGCGATTGGCAGCAATGCGAAAGGCTATCAAGGCACCCAAATTATAACTCTTATCATGTTGCAAGGCTGCTGCTAGGAAAGCTAAATCAGGAATGGATAATTTATTTGCAGTCTTCCTAGCAAGTACACACCTCGTAATGAAGTAAGCAAAATATCGAATGCATGGAAATTGAATACTTCGAATTTTACCGCTTTCATCTGAGTAGGTTCTTCCTTGACATATTACCTCGTATAGGTCCGTCAAATGCTTGGGTTGCCCATGTATCTTCCCTCGTGATCCCCATTGCGGCACCCTAATTGCTGCACAAAAAGCATCAAAAGGCAAGTGGACACTTTTGTTGTAAATTTTATAGTGAACCATAGGGTTAGGTGAAGACCAATCAAATCTAAAGTCCTGCACCACAGACACAGTTAACTTTGCATATTGGTAGGGTTCTCCCTCTACAAAATCACTCAATCCTGTATTAGAGACAAGAGTACGAAAATCACGCAAGATCCCCGAACTTCTCATAAATTCCAAGCATGGATAGCAGGATGGGAACACTCCTTCTTCACGATGGATCCCCATGACCTCAGGAACCACCAATTCATATTGATTTAGTTGGTGTTCATTTCCCTCCATCCTCTGAAATTTTTGACACATATCATAAAAATTATCTTTGAAGCATACAAATGAGGGGAACTACTATATGGACTTGCTAGAGGACTAAACATGCATCAAAACTGATTATATCAACATAGAACAAGCATGCATACTCACTTAACAAGTCACCTACAGCAGCAAAATACTCAAGGTATACTTACTAAACAAAATTCTACTTGGATAATGGAGGAGTCACATACCGGAGAGCAAATGGTCCAAATTTCAGCAACAAAGATGGGCTGAGCAAGGAGATCGAAAAATCTCGAGCAAGAGCAGCAAGAACACGGGTTTGAGCAATGGTGGTGTGTTTGTCGGGAGAGAGAAAGAAATGAGAGGAAGATGGGTGAGTGGAGGGCCAGGTGGGGCCCACACCATGCCACGGCGCGGCCACACCCCTGCCGCGCGGTGGGGTGGTGTGGTGGCATGGTGGGTCCCCCTGGTCAGCTCCAGGCACTCCCACATTCCTCTTTAAAAACTAATATTTATGGTATAATTTTCAGAAATTTTTGAAAACTTTCATTTTGCACATTTTCTGGATATTTAAATAATAAACTTAGAGCAGAAATAGAATTTTATAAAGACCAGTTTCAACTAAAACTTTGCAAGTTCAGTAACACAACAGTAGGTAAAACAAAGTTGAAGAAAGAAATGTGTTTAGCTCTTTTATGTATGCAAATACATTTGATAGCAAGGTTGATCAAGTCTTGGCACCAAATAAATTTACATGACACAAATGATTTAAACATCATGAAACACTCATGTTACCTTGTATTGTATTGATATGGATCCAATCATAATGTTTTGATATCCTTCTTGATGATCATATATAGGGCAATCAATACTTCCCACTTTGATAGTTTTAAAATTGGAGATGGTATTGACTCCATAAATCTTGTCAACTTTCTTGGGGAAATAAACAGTATGTTCTTTATCATTAACATTGAAAGTTACTTTTCCTTTATTGCAATCAATAACAGCACCTGCAGTATTTAGAAAAGGTCTTCCAAGAATAATAGACATATTATCATCTTCAGGCATTTCAAGAACAACAAAATCAGTCAAAATTAAACAATTGTTAGCTACTTGAACAGGGACATCCTCACAAATGCCAACAGGAACAGCAGTAGATTTATCAGCCATTTGCAAAGATATATCAGTAGGTATCAATTTATCAAGATAGAGTCTCTTATAAAGAGAAAAAGGCATAACACTAACTCCTGCTCCCAAATCACATAAAGCAGTTCTAACATAATTATTCTTGATGGAGCAAGGGATGGTTGGTATACCTGGATCTCCAAGCTTCTTAGGAACCTTGCCATTGAAAGAATAATTAGCAAGCATAGTAGAAATTTCCTCATTAGGAATTTTCCTTTGTTAGAAACAATATCTTTCATATACTTTGAGTAAGGAGGCAATTTAATAGCATCAGTCAAAGGAATTTGCAAAAACAAGGGTTTCATCCATTCACAAATTTATTATAATGTTCTTCTTCCTTTGATTTTAGTTTCTTAGTTGGAAAAGGCATTTGCTTTTGAACCCAAGGTTCCCTTTCATTACCATGTTTCTTAGCAATGAAATCTTCCTTAGTGTACTTTGTGTTTTTAGTATGCTTTTCAGGTTCCTTTTCACTAACTTCTTTATCAAGAGCATCATTTTTATCCTTATCACTATCAAGTTCATTACCACTTTCAGTTTCAGCATCAGAGATAGATATACTATTAGGATCATTAACAGTTTCAGAGGATTCTACAACATTTTTATGTTTCTTCTTCTTCTTTTTCTTAGAAGGAGAAACTGGATTTTCAGCTAGTTGAGAATCTTGTTCAATTCTTTTAGGATGTCCCTCAGGATATAAAGGATCCTGAGTATGAGCTCCACTTCTAGTGCTAACATAGACAGGTTTTAATTTTTCCTTAGAAGCATTGGCTAACATGTCTTGTTGCACTTTAGTGAGTTGATCAATTTGAGTTTGAACCATATGGAAATGTTTAATAAGCATCTTAACATCATTGGAGGTTCTCTCCACAATATCATGCAACTTACTAATAGCTAGAGAATTTTCATGCAAATGATTCTCTACTCTCATATTAAAATTATCTTGCTTAATAACATAATTATCAAATTCATCTAAGCATTGATCAGGTGGTTTAGAGTAGGGAATATCTCCTTCATCGAACCTGTGGAGAGAGTGAACCTCAATTATGGATGGATGAGGAATTGGCTTACACAAATCTTCAATAGGTGGAAGGTTCTTCACATCTTCAGATTTAATACCCTTCTCAATGAGAGTCTTCTTGGCCTCCCTCATTGTTTCATCATTCAATTCAATCATACCTCCCCTCTTCTTTGATATTGGTGTCGGTGTAGGTGTGGGGGTCGGCGCAGGTAGAGTCCAATCATCATAATTCTGGCTGATTTTAGCCAATAATTCTTCAGCTTCTTCAGGGGTTCTTTTCCTGAAAACACAACTAGCACAACTATCCAGATATGCTCTAGATTCAATAGTTAGTCCACTGTAAAATATATCAAGTAGATCATGCTTTTCCAAATCATGTCCAGGCCGAGCTCTGATAAGAGAGCAAAACCTTGTCCATGCCTCTGGAAGTTTCTCTTCATCTTCCTGGTCAAAGTTATAAATTCTTTGCAAAGCATCATGTTTAGCACTAGCAGGGAAATATTTCTGAAAGAAAACATCAAGCAAACCAGTAGGACTAGTAATAGAACCAGGAGACAAGTTGTTATACCAAGCTTTAGCATCATCTTTTAATGAGAAAGGAAAAATCTTAGCAACAAAGTAGCTACGCTTCTTAATATCATCAGAAAATAAGCCACTCAAAGTAGAGAGCTCATTCATGTGCTCTACAGCACTTTCACTCTTAGTGCCACAAAAAGGAGTTTTCTCAACAATAGATATATGAGATAAATCAAGAGAAAAATCATAATCCTTATCTTTAATGTTTATAGGAGAAGTGGCAAACTTAGGATCAGGTGACAACTTGTATTTAACAGCATGTTGTGCAAGAAAATTTCTCATATTACTTGCACCAGTAGTAGCATTACATTTATCAATAAAATCATCATCAAGTTCCACATAAGTTTCATCAGGATCATCATCACAAGTATAATCCCTTAACTCAGGTGAATAAACAGGAGTAGTAGGACTTCCATTAGGTGTTCTAGTATTTTCAAGTTGTTTAGACTTAGCAATAGCAGCATCTAAAAGTGGACCTAATGAAATATTCTCATCAATCACAGTAGAAGCATCATCAACATTATCAGAGGCAATTTCAGATTCAGCAGTAGTACCAACACGTGAAGATTGTGGTGGTGTAACAAGTTGACTCAATACAGATGGTGAGTCAAGAGCAGCAGAGGTACTAAGTGTCGTACCTTTTCTTGTAGTGGAGGGCAATACATGGACCCTCTCATCACGAGCTTTACCCATGATGAATAAATTTCAGCGAGCAGTATAGATCACAAGTGAACTCCCAAATAAAGCTATGCTCCCCGGCAACGGCGCCAGAAAATAGTCTTGATGACCCACAAGTATAGGGGATCGCAACAGTCTTCGAGGGAAGTAAAACCCAATTTATTGATTCGACACAAGGGGAGCCAAAGAATACTTGAGAGCCTTAACAGCGGAGTTGTCAATTCAGCTGCACCTGTGAATAGTCTTGCTCGACACAGATTATCAGTAGCAACAGTTTTATAGCAGTAGTAGCGGTGAAATAATAGCAGCAGTAAATAGAGACAGCAGTAGTGATTGCAGTAAACAGTAGGATTAAAACACTGTAGGCATAGGGATGGATGAACGGGCGCTGCATGGATAAGATAGCTCATATAATAATCAAGACATAGGCATTGCAGATAATAATGATAAAGCATCCAAGTACTAAGTAAACGTAGGCATGTGTTCCGTATATAGTCGTACGTGCTCGCAATGAGAAACTTGTACAACATCTTCTGTCCTACCAGCCGGTGGCAGCCGGGCCTCAAGGGAATCTACTGGTAATTAAGGTACTCCTTTTAATAAGTACCGGAGCAAAGCATTAACACGCAGTGAACACATGTGATCCTCACATCGCAGCCATTCCCCTCGGCTGTCCCAATTATTGTCACTTTGGGACCGCGGGTTCCGGACAACAATATGTGTATACAACTTGCAGGTATGATCAATAAACAGTGCATATCATTATGAAACAATAACATGTTCAGATCTGAAATCATGGCACTCGGGCCCTAGTGACAAGCATTAAGCTCAACAAGTTGCAACAACATCAATAAGTACTAACAACGGATACTGGGCACCATGCCCTAATGATCTTATAGCTTATTACATGAACAATCTCATCCAATCCCTACCATCCCCCTCAGCCTACAGCAGGGAATTACTCACACATGGATGGGGGAAACATGGATGGTCGATGGAGAAGCGTCGGTGATGATGATGGCGATGATCTCCTCCAATTCCCCGTCCCGGCGGAGTGCCAGAACGGAGTTTCTGGTCCCCGAAATAGGTTTCGCGATGGTGGCGGCGTACGGTGATGTTTCTGGATGAAGTGGACGACCCCCCGACGTTTTTAGGTCAGAAGGGTTAAGTAGTCGAAAGGGGGACTCGGGGAGGTGCCCGAGGCGCCCTCCTCATAGGCTGGCGCGGCAGGCCCCTTGGCCGCGCCACCATGTGGTTTGGGCCACTCGTGGCCCATCTCCGCCTCCCCTTCTGGCTCCGTGAGTCTTCTGGTAAAATAGGAGGTTTGCGATCTTTTCTGGTGTTTTTCCCGAAAGTTGACTTTCTGCACAAAAACAAGACACCAGGGCAATTCTGCTGAAAACAGCGTTAGTCCGCATTAGTTGTATTCAAAACACACAAGTTAGAGGTAAAACAATAGCAAAAGTGTTCGGGAAAGTAGATACGTTTTGGACGTATCAGGGATTTTGCTAAACAACAGGAGCAAGACCCGGGAACTTTACTGAGCAAGGCAAGCTACTTCTCTGAGCTTGCACTTATATACATCTATCTTGGTTTACCTGTTTTACTTATAAAAAACATAAGTGATTTATGTGGTATTTGCCAATAAAGCTATGATTTTGAAAACCCTTTTGTTTTCAAAATACAAGTATATTATTTCGACACCCTATATAGAGGTGTTAGATGGGAATTCTTTTTCAAACTATAGGCTGGGAAAAATATTGTTTACTAAAAACTCCTTTGAAAATACTTGTGTGGATATGGAATGCCGAGATGTCGGTGTGGAAGTGAAGAAATGGAGTATGGAGATGTTTATGAAAAATGCACATTGTGTCCTAGTACTATGATGACCAATCTTACCCTGTGCGACCACATTTACCCACATATGGGCAAGGGCGTAGTCATATAATTTGCTCATATTAGTATGGGATGCCTCAACAACGGAGATGACTCCGTTCCATGAGGGGATGGTTCGGTGACCTACCCCTGACCTGGGTCCTCGCTCAAACTCTATGGAAAGATAAGGAGGAGGATAGAAGGATCGTCCCCAATACACTGCCGGGCAGAACTATGAATCCTCACACTTAGATTCCGACGGGCTGGGTTAAGTGTTGATGGAAAGTGTCATAGTGGCAGGGTCCTATACTAGCATGAGCAAAGGACAGGCTATGGTCGGTGACTCAACTTCGCATACACCTTGTATGGCGGGACGTGGCTGACACGATGAGTTGTCGGATGGATGTGGGAAAAGCGTGCTGCCTCTGCAGAGTGTTAAAACTATTCGAATAGCCGAGTCCTCAGATATGGACAGTTGGGAGGCTCTACTCTGACCATGTGCAAGTTTTGCAAATTTTTGAGATTTGAAAAGAAAATGGAGATGTTTTATGTAGGCAACTATACCGAATGGCTAGTATGAGGTTGCTGGAAAAGAGGAAGACCATGAAGTGCTATGGTCGAGAAGTGCAGAGTTTTGTGTTTTGAAAGTGGAAAATGTTTTATGCAACTATACCAAAGGGCTGGTATAAGGTTGTTGGAAAATGATTTGACCATGACGGGCTATGGTCGAAAAAGGAGGAGTTTTGGAGAAATAAACAAATGATGATTTTTGGGAGGAAGTTTCAAAAGGGAATTCTTACCTTTTTCAACCAAGATATGTTTCTGAGAAAAAGTTTTAAAAGTGACCTCTTACAAAGACCGATTTATGGGAAAAGGTTCTAAAAGCCTTCTTCTCTTTTTCATCAAAGATATAGAGATATCTTTCTAAAAGTAAGAGTCTTATTTAACCAGTGCATGTTCATGTTGGGGTAGTTTGCGAGTACAATTCAAATTGTACTCATATTGGTTTCATCCCTGGCTATTGTCTTAGCCAGGTTTCGAGGAGCATGTCGATGAGGAGGATTATGGGACCGATGACGCAACTAAGGATTCTTCATTAGTCAGTTGCCTGTGGGAACTAAGGAACGCTAGTAGGCCATCAACGTTGTTTGCTTCCGCTGAATAATGGTATTTTGCCTAGGAAGGCACCTATGTAAGCCTCGGTTTGTATGACCGAATTATTGTAAAACTTGTATCCGGTGTTGTAATGGATGTAAACTGTGATGCCACGTCGAGTTATGTGCAACAACAAACTGATCATGGGATTGTTGCTGGAAACATAACGAGTATCTCGGAGGGTTAATCCGGGGTCCTCACAATAATCATCATATGAGACGAACGTTTTCACAATGTTATATATATACTGTTTCTTTTATACTCATGATAATATTTTTTGAGTTCAAGGTGAGTTGTAAACAAAATACTTCTAATGGAGAAAAGTAGAGATGAACTGAAAATCTACTCAAGAACTAGAATTGAAACTAGAATGAGACAATGGATAATTAAGCAGCAGACTGGAAACTAAGCAACTTGTTGAAGCTTTGGAACAGATAAGTAAGAGCAAAGGGCAACTTTTGTAGAACATAATAATGTAGTTGTAGTGGAAAGTAAAGGGACAAATAAAAGGATGTAATTTTCGAAGTTCAAGTTGTTGGACCAGGTCCATGTTCATTTGGAGAGGCTATGAACGTGTGCGCCCAAGCCTCCAGATTTTCCCTTCATATTTATTGGCTCAAATTATACATAATTGAAACTCAATCTATTGCTTTTGATCTTGAGGTGATCACCGGATCTTTACAAACTCGTTGCCGTGTATCCAAAGATTGGAAGCTCAAAAATGATGCCTAGATGGCTAGGTGATGCCAAATATCGAAGAGTAACATGTGGATCTCTGAAGTCCTGAATTTACCTCGCTCGATGCTCACCTAGTCGCAATCTTTCTTTCCCAAAGAATTTCTCAAGAACATAAAGGGAAACTGATGGCGTGAATCACACGTTCGCTGGGAGACCCCAAGAGGAAGGTATGATGCAGCGTAGAGGCAAATTTCCCTTGATACAAAACCAAGGTTTATCGATCCAGTAGGACTTGGAGAAGGCTTCGGAAAGGTGTCAACGACGCCGTTTACGATTATTGACGTGGACCTGCGCACAGTCACAAACAAACTACTTTGCCCCAACGAAACAGAGAGGTTGTCAATCTCTTCGGCTTGCTGAATACAAAGGATTAAATGTATGTGTGTAAAATAATATGAGAGCAAAAATGACCAGCGAGCAAATGACTAGGAAAAGCTATTAAAACGGTTGTAAGCAATATAGAAAAATAGGACCGGGGTCCACAGTTCAGTAGTGGCGTCTCTCCAAAAGATAAACATATTGGGTAAACAAATTACAACGAGGCAATTGACAAGCATGGGCGCAACACAATAGTGTCATGATACAAAGTTCACCGTTTCATCTAATATGGGCATTACGACAAAATACATGGACCGTTATCCAACTGCATCTATGACTAATAATCCACCCCGGGATCGCTATCCAGCATGTCACCCGAAAGTATTAAGTTACAAGCAACAGATAATTGCAATAAGCATGGTGCGTAATGTAAACAATGGTTACAACATATAGCAATAAACACCGTTGTTTTATCCCTAGTAGCAACAGCACATCTCAAGTCTTAATCGTTTCTGTTAACTCGAGCTCAGACAATAGAGGCATGCATCCACTATCTAGCATAAATACCCTCTCTAAGATACTAGCAATTACTTCGGCCAAAGCATCCACAAGCATCGGAGAGCATGTAAGATCATAAATAAAACATATGATAAATAAACTGAACAATAATGTCATGACTCCATAATTCATCGGATCCCGCAAACACAATATGTAGCATTACAAATAGACGATCTTGATCATGTTAGACAGCTCACAAGATCTAAACAATGGAGTACAAGGGAGAGAGACAACCATCTAGCTACTGCCATGGACCCGTAGTCTAGTGGTGGACTACTCACGCATCACTCCGGAGGCAGGCATGGTGGTGTAGATGCCTCCGGTGATGATCTCCACCTCCGGCAGGGTGCCGGGAAGAGCTTCAGAACCCTCCCAATCTAGGGTTGGCAACGGTGGCGGCCTCGGATGTTTTCTGAAAAATATGATCGGGTCTCGAGGGTTTTTGGGACGAAGCCAATTTATAGGCGAAAGGGAAACTCGGGAGAGCACCCGAGGTGCCCAGGTGGGCCCCAGCTGTGGTCAAGGGGTTGACCGCGCCTGGGGTCGTCTGGGGCCTGTGGGCCCCCCTGCAGGTCTCCTTCGGGCGCAGTCTTTGTTTCCATGTAAAAATAATTCCCTTAATTTTTTAGGCGATTCGGAGAAACTTCCCGACTAGCTTTTCTGAAAAAAGATAGCAGAAAACAGGAACTGGCACTGGGCATCTTGTCAATAGGTTAGTTCCATAAAATATGTCAAAATGATATAAAAACATGTGGCAATGATATATAACAAGCATGGAACAATCAAAAATTATAGATACGTTTGAGACGCATCAGAAACATGCAAGAAAAATATTAGATATAAAATCTAGAATTCATCTCAAGTCACCAACCCTAACCCGTGGGGGTTAGGTACTATTTACAGGCGCGCCTAGGTTACTAGTCGTTGTTGGCATGTCCTCTTTACATGAAGCATTTCAACGGTTACTAGACTGGTGCTTCACAATGTGTCGTGTGCACGGAGGGAGCTGTCATACAGAGCTTCACCAAGAATATATGAAGCTCTAACAGTTCTGAATAGCCGTTTTCATACACTAAAGCACTAAGCTTAGTGTTGGTTCTTCTGAAACCACAATCAAATATACCGACTTTTCTGCGCGCTGATTCTGAGAGAGTTTCTAGAGTTATAACCAAATAAAGGGATTTCATGGGAAGTCTCATAAAAACATCAAAATTGTGGTATAAACTCATGATATGGTGCAAATATATGAGATATAAACAAAATAAACTACAAAGTTCATCGATATGTTTCCAGCATATGATTGGCCAAGAGATATCTCTCTCGTTGCACGTAGGGCAAATCCTAACTTGATCTACAATGTATCACAACATGTTTCGTTACAAATATGAAAGCTATCTTTATGACTACCTACTTATAATGTAGCATTTGATAAGCCCTAAATAAGCCCTTAGGTTTACCAAGTACATGCGAAAATCGCAGGTCTAAGGAATCAACATACATGTTGTATCAGACCAACAGATGACATAAAAGAATACATTTTTCTCGCCTTGTCTCATGGGGTTCAATTCAGCCCCATGTTTTCCAACATTTGTTCATATTATTCATCTGCATCCATGTGAGGACCCCGGATTAACTATCCGAGATACTCGTTATGTTTCCTGCAACAATCCCATGATCAGTCTGTTGTTGCACATAACTCGAATTGGCATCACAGGACATCCATAAATACCGAATAAATATACTTACGGGATTGAAGTCATAAGCTTCAACAGGTACTTGCAGCGGAAATCACCAAACAACGTGGAGCCCAAGTCATTCGCCTTAACCCTACAGGCAGCTGACTGGGAAGCGCCCTAGTTCGCAAAGACGCCAGTGAACTCCTCTTCTTCGAACTGCTCCTCTTTAAAATCTGGCTAAGACAATAGCCAGGGACGAAACCAATATGAGTACATTTGATTGTACTCGCAAACTATCCCAACTCGAGTATGCACTAGTTTAGTTTTATTTTATAAGACTTTTATTTATTTAAAACATCTCTATATCTTTATTGAAAAAGGTAAGAAGAACTTTATAACTTTTTTTCACAAACTTTACATTTTTCGAAAACCTCTCTAGCCTTTGTTGAAACAAAACAAAGAAGGCTTTGAGACCTTTTTCCCATAAATCTTTCCTTGTAAGAAGTCTCTTTTAAAACGTTTTTCCAGAAAATATCCTTTTGGTTATTTCTCCAAAACTCCACCTTTTCCGAACATAGCCCCTTCAGGGTCACTTATTTTCCCGCAACCTCATACCAACTCATTGGTATAGTTGCATAAAATAATCTCCACTTCATTTTTTTTCCTTTCAAACTCAAAACTTGTAAAACTTGCACAAGGTCTTAGGACAGCCTCCCAACTATCCATATCCGAGGACTCGGCTATTCGAATAGTTTTACCCTCTGCAGAGGTAGCACGCTTTTCCCACACCCATCCGGTCACTCATCGTGTCAGCCACGTCCCGCCATACCAGAGGTATGCGAAGTTGAGTTCCCGGCCATAGCCTGTCCTTTGCTCATGCTAGTATAGGACCCTGCCTCTACGATACTTTCCATCGACACTTAAATCCTCAGAAACTAAGTGTGAGGACTCGTAGTTCTGCTCGGCGGACCCAAGGGAGCCCTTCAATCCTCTTTCTTCTTTACGCTCATACCGGCTTCCGGTAGACTTCTTTTAAGAGGACCCAGGTCAGGGGGTAGGTCCTCAGACCATCCCCTCATGGAACGAGGTTATCCTCGTTATTGAGGCATCCAGTACTAACACGAGCAAATTATATGACTACGCCCTTGCCCATATGTGGGTAAATGTGGTCGCACAGGTTATCGGCTGGTAGTCATAGTACAAAGACACAATGTGCATTTTTCATAAACATCACCATACTTCATTTCTCCACTTCCATACCGACATCTCGGCATACCATAATCCATCCAAGGATTTTCAAAGGAGTTTTGTATAAACAATGGATTTTCCCATCCTATAGTTTTATATAAACAAACTGATATTTCTATATAGAGTGGCAAAATAGTTTTTCATATTCTTTTGAAAAGGCTTTAAAAATCATTTCCAATTTTCATAGCAAGATACTTTTAACCAAAATTGGGTGGATCGTAATCTCACCAAGAGAGTTTCATCGAAAGCTTTTGAGTAAAAACAAATACATTTAGAAATTACTACACACTACTAACACCTCTATATCGGGTGTCTCACTAATGTACTCGTATTTTGGAAAAGGGTTTTCAAAATCATAACTTTAGTGGCAAACACCACGTAAATCACTTATGCTTCGTAAAACATGTGAATCAAAATAGATGTATATAGATGCAACCTCAGTGAAGTAGCTTGCCTGGTTTCAGCATAAAGTCCCTGGATTTCTCCTTGTTGATCAATATAATAAAAATCCCATCCTTCCTCGATCAATTTTCTCCAAATACCACTCCGGTAGCGTTATTATCTAGCGTCGCGAACAGAGAAATAAACAACAATCAATACACCAAACAAAACAACAAGTGGTATACAAACAAATAACAACCACAAGCATCAAACTAATCATTCAAGCAACCAACTAGGATCTACACTTACAAGGGCCTTATACTAATTAGTAGTCTAACCCTGATACACAAGCTAGGGCCATAGATCTCAAAATTATCTTAGGCAAGGATGAGCAACTAACATCTTTATTTAAACAGGAAATATTTCAGACAAAAGTTAAGTCACCACTTAATCTCTACAAGCCAAAATACTTCACCACACATCAATCACTCAATCTTCAAAAAGGGAAAACAACCACTCACATCTAGTTGACAAAAAGGTTACTGCAAACATGCTTATGGTTGAGAACCCTACTTTTCAATCAGAATGCAATGGAACCGGTGGGTGTTCCACGTTCATAACAAGGCATTAAGAGGTTAAATATCCTCTGGCTATAATAGGAAGCTTACTAAAACAACAACACAACATAAGGCTACTCATGCTAGTGAGTCCTAAATAATTATAACTATAATCCCAACTAAACATGCTTTGCTAGGGACCAAATAATAGGCAGCAAGGGATGACATGCTACAATATCAGTAGCTATGAAATGCTACTGATGTTTAAGCAACACTTTCTAAAATCATGCCACACAATAGATTTTATACCCAAACAAATCCTAAATACTAGGAAATTCTAGGGAATACCCATACTAGTGATAGTATTCCCTAATGAACACAAGCAACACTAAACTTTTCCTAACATGCTATAAACAAGAGTTAACACACTCATAACAGATAGTATTGCCCTTATACATGCTAGAAAACACAAAAGAAACACTAACACATCCTATATAGTTAAATAAAACTATAAACAATAATTAACAGAAAAGCATAACAACTAGTTAAATACACCAACGATAATCTGTAGCTCTAAAAATCACACCAAGCTAGGATTAGGTGCTCCTAATCATACAGAAGATCACACAAGTGGATTCACACCAAAAATCATCACCAAACAATTTACAAAAATTCTAAAAGAGCTCTCTGGCCACACACCAATTTGCAAGCCATTTTATTTAGGAAGATCATTTGCATAAGAGGCCAATTGCTACTGCTAGGTAACACTTAGGGCTTTTCAAAACAGTTGAGTTTGCAAAATTAGCTATCCTAGGAAAATAGTTATTGAGTTTTTGGTAAAAACCAGTGTTTCTGTCTCCCATTTTATTTCTCTAAACTTATTTGTCCAAAAGTAGATCTACCACTTGGATATGGTTAAAAACATGCTAGGGTACCTCCAAGAATTTTGGTTTGGTCAGGTTTGCGGTTTTCATATTTTAAAACGATTTAAACCAGTGGATCTAGTTTCTGCAAAAACAGAAAAGGATAAAAACACTGAAAAAAAACACTGAGGCGGGCTGGATCTGTGCTGCTCGCGGGCCAACGAACTGGGCCGGTCCACGGCGGCGCGCGCGCACGCGAAGCGGTAAGTCGCCGTCGGATCCAGATCCTACGGCGCAGAAAGATCGCGGCAGGGTTTCAAACGGAGGCGTCGATCTGGGAATCGACGGCTCACGAGCGTCTCCATCCTCGCGAGCTCGTGCGCGTGCAGAACAATGGCAGCCGAAGCTAGGGTTCATGGTTAGCTCACCTAGGGTCGACGAACGGAGGTGGAGAGGGGTCGTGGTGGATGCGGATGGTTGAGGCAGTGCAGGCGAGCAAACGACAACAGCTACGATGACCTCCAACGGCGACGGCGACGAGCTCGGCAAGCACGGCGTCGTGGATGATAGCGACGATGCTACAAGCAATCAGCCACGAAAACATGTCAGAGAGGTTCGTGTGGTTCGAGGGAGTGATGCTGAACAACAATGGCGGAGAAAAACGGCCTGGATCGTCGGTAAGCTTCGGGTTGGATCCTCCTCGGGTACGGCGAGTGTTCACCCTCCTCTCACTCACAGGGAGCAAGCGGGGAAGGAAGGGGGTTGATGTGGGGTGTGCGGTGGGTGAGTGTGAGCTAGTGGCGAGGTGAGAGGCTGAGGCATGGCTTAAAAACATGAGGGCGTTCCCTGCTCCCGTCGGGTCACGGCATGGGCGGCGAGGGGTGTGGTGCAAGCAAGCAGAGGGGTCCTGCAACCTCGTGCGTTATCTCGGTGACGCCTTCGACGAGTGCACGGAGGCACGCCGAGCACGCAAGTGGGGGTGAAGGAAAACGTGCAACTTCCCCCTCCTCACTGCCATCTCTCTCGGCTCCTCCCCATCTCTCTTGGAGTTGACTTCTAGGGCAAACCAATGGCATGGCCAGAGGGCTGGGACACTAGGGAGTGGAGCACGGCAGCATGCGGGTGGGGTGGTGTGGAGCAAGGTGGCGGTGGCGTGGAGAAGGAGCATGGTGGCGTGTGGGAGGAAGCTTGTCCTCTCCTCCTTTTCCTTGTCTCACTGCCTCCTCTTCTCTCTTCCTTCTCTCCCTCTCGGGTCAACCACTAGGGCATCCAAGGGCTGGGTCAGATGGGTGGCACACTGGGGTGTGGGGTGAACATGATCCCCTCCCCCAATTCACACAAATTCAACCCAAAATGATCACTCCAATTCTTTCCAGAAAATAATTTCAGAAAATTCAGTTAAAAACAGACTGAAAAAAAAAACTGCTAAGTGTTGGAAAGCTGTTAAAACTTGCCAAAAGTTCATGCTTAGTTTTCCTAGCAAATAAAATCCAATTGTGGAAGTTTCAATTGGTAGATGGTCACCATGTTGAAAGCATCCAGAAACACATTTTTGACCATTTTTGTAAAATGCACAAGGCTAGGGAAACTTGATGAACATAAGGCATCATTCTGTTTTTAACTGGTTTTTAAAACTGTTTTCTGTCTTATTTTCTTGCCACAAAATCAAGCATGCATCTAATGGTTCCAAAACTCCAAAAATTGAAAATAAGGACATGGATTTGTAGTCCACACATCAGAGGGCAATGGCAAGCACAAAACTCACTAAATTGGATATTTAGGGCTAATTAAAAATCATGGGCTAAAAACAGATAGTTGGAAAGGTTTTTCAGGAATTTTCAATATGGACTAGCCTCAGAAATTCACATGAAATGATGGTGTCTTTGGATCACAAGTCTCAGAGATAAGTTTGGGGTGTGAGAGGGTTTGTCAAGAATGAATGAGGTCTTTGATTAGGCCACAAAGTGGAGAGGGATGAATAAGCAAAACAGCTCCAAATCTTTTCAAACTTGATTTCAGGATAAGGATGATATGGAGTAGATGAGATCCACCAAGATGTATTTCCCAATCTTCCAAGATTTAACCAAAGGGGAAGACCTAGAAATGAGATGGGTTAACAGGAGTGAAGGTGGGTTTCCCCTGATAGTTTTAGAGTTAAATAATTTTGGATAAGATGGATCAAGGTCCTAATGACTAGAGAACAACATCACACAAACAATTCAAGGAATTCAATACAAGCAAGTCAGATACATAACATGATCAACACACACCCACAAGTTAGCACAGATCACACCACCATCATAAGGTCAGACAAGCAATATAAAAGGGGAAACACACTCATTGGTGAAGTATTTCGAAAAGTTTTTTGTTGGTTCTGAAATTTGGGTCCTGATAAACCAAATTTTTCTTTGTTCCTAAATTTGGGATGTTACAATCCATATCATTGATTTGTGAAACATGATCATCCATCAACAGATGAGCTAGTCGTTAAACTCATATGAATTCCTCATAGGATTCTCTAGTATGTTTTTAAGAATAAAATCATGGAGATAAATGGGTTTTCACAATTGCATATGTATTAATCAATATCATGATAGTTTATTCAAAGCATATGACCACAATTATATTTGCGGTAAATTACAAACCTATTAAAAAATCATCACCACCGTGATTGTCTCTAGGGCATATTTCCAACAGATATTTCATAATACACAATATGACTTGCCTATTCTTTTATTGGATGTTGCTTTATGGACTAGATAATTCGTATGATACACTTATTCCCAGAAAAATAAGCGGAGGAGACTTTCATCCAAATCAAATCACTTAATATTCAACTTTGAGATGTTGAGATGCTATTATTAGATTTGTCATCGAACATATTTTCATACGAACATTGTAATAATCTTTATGAACATGTAAGTAAAATAATTGATACATGAGTTGCAAAGTCGAGAGTGTATCAATGTGCACAAGAAAATAAAAAACAACGAGGTGGTAAATTTAAGGCAAGTTATGATGGAGCGGTCTGTTGTTGTCAACATCAATATTTGTTTTTCGTACTATACATTTTTTCGTGGTACGAAAAATTAAGTGATGCTATAGAACAGTTTAATGAAAAGGTAATTTTATCTACTGAATTGTATATGGAACTAAGTTTAATGTAAGGGCAGTTTGCCCGATTAAGAGTTGAATTTCTACCAAGTGATATACACCTGCACTGCACTCACAGCTATCTTTTGAGCAAAATGGCAAGCCTCATTATTACAACTGCAAACTGTTTTCGAACATGTTTCATAAGCAATTGTTAATCGCATAATACAAATTCATAGTCATGCCATTTTTTCGGCAAGTTATTAGCGTGCATATAGATACAACAACGAACCGTCTCCGAACATATTTCATAAGCAATTGTTAATCGCATAATACAAATTCATAGTCACGCCATTTTGTCGACAAGTTATTAGCGTGTATATAGATACAACAGCGAACCGTCTCTGAACATATTTGGCCACCGAAGGTTGAATTGCAAATGATCAAATGGCGTCGCCGAGTTCGTCGTGAAGTCATTTATGCGAGTCTCTCTAAAAACGGGTGGGCCGCGAGAGAGCACGTGTAACTAACACACATGTACACAGTAAATATATGTCAAAATATATTATTATTTTGCGGGAGGCATGTCAAACCGTATTTCGTGTTGAGATGTATTCATATTTTTCATGTTCTACAAGAGGGTATATTCAAAGTGTTATCTTCAACCGGCGAGTAAGGAAGTTGTGGAAGGGTAAATGTTGAGCAAAATTCCTAGCGGTTTTGGCTTCTGCATCATGGAACCTTTTTTTTTTCTTTTTGCAGGTATATATGGTTCGGCTTGGAACTTGAGAATCATTATCGGGAAATGTACAGATCTCTTGCCTTAAGTCCAATGTATGCAAATCTCAAAAAAAAAAAAAAAAAAAAAAAAAAAAAAAGTCCAATGTATGCTCCTAGCTAGGTTCAACGAATTAGGCACCATGAACTATTTGAGAGTACTTGTGGTACTACTATACGAATCAAATTCACACAGTGCTGGGCTGAATTCATCGCATTTCCAACTTTTATGTAGTACTCCCAGTTCCTGTACTCTTCATTCAGAAAAAAAATGTACTGTTCGTGGACAGGAAATCCAGCTGGCACCCGGGTTGATCCGGTTCAGCGAACGCTTCTGGAAGAGAATAATCCCAGGCGTGTGTGGAGTAAGCTGTCGTGTATCTGAGAAAACCCTATGCTCTCCAGCCGGGAAAAGATCTTTTACAATCAGGGTTCAAAATTTCAGCTCACCCCTACGCGGTATATCCCGAAATTTTCTCCGCGGTGCGCCACGTCGCCTCCTCTCGCGGCCGCCACACCATAAAACCCCCTCTATTCCCCTCCGGCCTCCACTCGGCTCAGACCACTCTCCCCTGCCCTGCCCACCTACTCCTCCACCGCCGCCGCCATGGACGACACCCACGAGCCCGGCTCCCCGGCGTCCCCGACCGGCTCCTCCTCCTCGTCATCGTCCTCCTCCTCGCTCGCCGCCGCGAACAAGCGGCCACGCAAGGACGGCAAGCACCCGACGTACCACGGCGTGCGCATGCGGAGCTGGGGCAAGTGGGTGTCGGAGATCAGGGAGCCCCGCAAGAAGTCCCGCATCTGGCTCGGCACCTTCGCCACGGCCGAGATGGCGGCCCGCGCGCACGACGTGGCCACGCTCGCCGTCAAGGGCCGCGCCGCGCACCTCAACTTCCCGGACCAGGCGCACCTGCTCCCGCGCCCGGCCAGCGCCGCGCCCAAGGACGTCCAGGCCGCCGCCATCCTCGCCGCCTCCGCCGACTTCCCCAGCTGCCTCGGCGCCGCGCCCAATGCCAAGAGCCCCGACGACAGCGGCGGCTCATCCGACGCCAGCGCCTCCGACGCCTCGCCGCCCCCGCCTCCCCCGCCGCCGCACGCTGAGCCGAACCCGGACCCAGAAGATGCTCTGTTTGACCTCCCGGACCTGCTCCTGGACCTGAGATACGAGGCGTCCTCGTCGGGCTTCGCGTGCGCCTCGTCCTGGGTCGTCGATGAGGACCTGGTTGGCGCCGGCGCGTTCCGCCTCGAGGAGCCGCTCCTGTGGGAGTACTGATCGATCGAGCGATCATCGTTGCTGCTGGGTTCTTGGAGCCGCGGTCACAAACACCATTCGGTTACTACTTGGGTGCAAATAGAATAATAGATCGATCGGAGACATGTAAATGCACCTCCTTTTCTTCTTCTTACCTAAGTTATTATTATCTTTCCTTTTCTTTTCCTTTCCCTCCCCTTTGCTGCGGTTTTTTCCTTTTAGTTACCAAAATTAGGAGGCGAGGGCTGTATAAAGCTAGTTTCTTTTCCTTTGTTTGCTTGATTTGGGGGACAGGAATATTATGTACTCCCTCTGTTCCAAATAAATTGACTTCCATTTGTGCACGCATGGATGTATCTAGACATGTTACGTGTATAGATACATTCACATGTGGATAAATGGAAGTCAATTAATTTGGAACGGCGGGAGTATAATTAACGAGCATCTTATCTTACCGTTTTCTTATTATTTTGTTTAGTAGTGGTGGTGGTAAAAAGGCAAGATTTTGGCCAAATTGACACTGATAATTATGGCTCCCTTTTCTTGACAAAGAAAACAGAGCAGCCATATTCTAGGCATTTCCATATAACTTTCCGGTCGACATCAGCAGCCTCCTTCCAGGCGACGGCGAGATTCGTGAAAGACCATGCAAACCAGCTCCTCCACGTCCCGGCGATCGACCCGGCGCCGGAGCAGGACGAAGTGATTGATTTCCTTGGTCCTGCAACGCTTGAAAGCTGTACTCTGCATTCTGCAAGCGAGTGAAAAAAGCGGCTTCCCGGTCACAGAGAGAAGCTATTAATGCGCGCGGTCTTGTCAAGAACCCACGCCGCGTGCCCGGCCCGCCGTGGGGCTACGGATCCCGGCGCGTGTCCGGACGCGCGCCGTCGTCGCGGCCGGCCACCCAGCACAACCTCGAGGGCAGCGCCGCTCCCGCACGTATGAGAGCGTCCAAAACCGGCGCCGGAACCGAGAGGCAGAGCGGAGAAGAGTGTGGCTGCGCTGCGCAAGGATAACATTAACCTACGCCGTACGCCCGTGCCTGTCTCGACCGCGTGGTAGCTGGCCTGAGGCAGCCAGGAGACTTATCCGCGCGGCTCCATCCGCGGCAGGGCGGTGCGCAGCAGCGGCAGCATGCGCAGGGCGCCATGCAGCAATGTGGCAGCGCGCTAGGCCTGCCACTTGCCGGCGATGCCGCCGGTTGTCCTTGGTGCAAAAAGGAACACCCGTGCCATTGCCAAGACGATCCTTGCGGGCGAGAGTTTCCTGTGCCGTGCACCGAGCTTTGTAGTAAAGAGACAACTTTTTTTTTTGAGCATAGTAAAGAGACAACTTGTTCCGGGGGTTAACTTAACAACTGAATTAAGCATTCCCACTCGGTGCGACCAAACAGCAGCCCAAACGTTTTTGGGGCGTGCCGAACAAAAACGGCTCCCACTCGAGACGCTCAAACGCGCTTTTGGCCGCCCAAACGTTTTTGCAGCGTGCCGAACAAAAACGGCTCCCACTCGAGACGCCAAACGCGCTTTTGGACCGGCGTGGCCATTTTTTGGTCCGGCACACCCAGCCCGCGCCCTCTAATTGGGAAACCGATGAGTTGCGCAGGACGAAACCGTGTGCGACGTCATGTCGGCCTCCGACGCGCGGGCCACGCTTGTCATTGAGACGTGAAGCTGAGTGTGGCCGGTCAGCTGAATTAATGGCGGGCAGCGTCTCGTCGCTTCACCTCTCTGCGGCGAGGAAGCGTCTGCGCCACGGTGGCGTCAATGCAGACGAGCGCGTCTTTTGAAGCGTCGCCGTAAATGGGGTGGCAGGCGGGCCGGTGGCCGAAGTTAAGGCGCGTCACCGGCTCGCCTCCCCCGGCTGCTATATAGATCAGGTCACTCGTCGTCTCCACCATTCTCCACCGCAACACCTTCTCCACCACCACCAAGCCATGGCTCCTCCCCGACACAATGACGCTCCCCTGACGAAGGAGGGACATGCCCGTCTCCGTGAGGAGTCGATGCGCCGTAGGAACTGTCGGGAAGCAAACGCGATGCGCGACGCTCTCCTCCGCTGGCAACGGCCGTTGCCCAACGACAGCGAGGCGGGATCATCCGCGCTTCCTCCTCCTCCGCCTCCTCCACCATCGGCGGACCTGCTCACGGAGGCGGAGGCGCGGGAGCTCATCCGCACCAACACCCCAGTGCCGGCGACCAGTAGCCTCCCCGAGGGGTGGGTGACGAACAGAGTTCACGTCCAGTAGCTCCTCGACTCACCGACCAGGCGCGACTGGACTACATCGCAAGGTGCCAGCAGACGATGCCACCGGAGTTGTACGACGACGTCCGGTACGAGCCGAACTCGGCGTACTGGGACGGCCAGATCGAGCTAGAGTACACCTGCCGCCTCAACACCTTCATCGCCCGCAAGCCACCTGCGAGCTTGTTTGACTCCGACGATGACGTCCTCACCAACACCTCCGACGAGGACTTCGCGACGGCATGGAAAGGGAGAGGGTTCGCTACGAGGCGTCAGGTGGCTCGACAGGAACGAGAAATACAGGGCTGCATGCAACCTCCTCTGCCGCAACCTCAACAAGAGGCGGAGGAGGTTGACGGTGATGATGACGGCTTCGAGGACTGGCCGTCGTCGCAGTGGGAAGCAGGCGAGATGCAGCTCGCCATTGAGGCGGACTTAGGCTCTTCCACCGCCGCCCAGCCTCCTGCGTTAACGTCCGCCACCACCGGCTACCTCTACTGCCTCTGCTCCGGCTGCCGCTGGGCTCCTCTAGCTGCGTTGGCGGTCTCCTGCCCGAACTGCCGGTGCTCGGCGTGCCACCCTACGTATTAGGTGTAGGTCTACGTTATAATTTGAATGAATTATGTTAAGTTTAAATGAATTATCTTTAGTTTGAACGAAATTTCAATGAAATCTATATACTTTCAACTTTAAATGTCAAATTTAAAAAGAAATTGGACGCCCTGAGTGCGGAGCGACGACGCCTAAAGCCTACCGCTGGTCCGGACGGTGGGCGCCGCAAGTGGAGTGGAGATGCTCATAGAAAGGCCGAGTACCGGTCGTATACAGCTAACTTGTCCTACGGGTTGCGCCTCTTTGCGTTCTTTAATCCAATCAGACCTCTCTCGTTTTGTCTCCTCTATCAATGTCCGATGGCGTGAACTCTTTTCAATCAACCAAGAAAAAAAAGCGGTTTGATCGATTGCGTGACCCTTTTGTTTTAGTTAAGGGCCAGGCCAAGTCGTAGCGTAGTACGTCCTTGTGCCGAGGACCAAAGTAAAGTAAAGCAAGTCCCTGTACTGTACATATTCAGTTGCATCTACTAATCCAGCTTAAGTACACTTAAATTAGGGGCGGTACTTGATTAGCGCCCGGCAGCTAGTAGCGGTGGCGTGATTAGTTGTATAAACAACCGTGATTTGCAGCACTCTAAACAGTTCCCGTTTCTTCAATTCCAACAATGCACGGGTACACAGTAGGTGTGCACGTAACCTCGGTGATTCGAGCGAATCCATTGCATGCACGGGTACACAGTAGGTGTGCACGTAACCTCGGCGACTCTCGAGGTGAGCATCACTCTATGCAGAGCCTGGGTTTTTTTTTATTCTCGTGGCCGCGGGCGGGCGACGCTTAAGTCAAGCGCAAGTCTGCCGTCACTCTCGCCTAACACTGATCGTCGCGCTACCACCACGCACTTACTCACGAGCTGTACCTGTACTACTCGATCTCCAGAATCAATTTCGATCAGGTGTATATGTGTATTCTCCCGGTATTATATGTACTAGCTCTTAAATTAGATTGAGACGTACTGCTACGTATGATGAATGGAAAGGGAAGATTCCGCCACGCGTGGCAACACGACAGGCCGCAACATGGATTGATGCTTCTCTACTGTTCTGCTCGCCAAGCAACAGTGATGGGAAAATCACATGTCGTCGTGGAAAAGGGACCGGAATAAAGATCGCGCCAGACGCTGATCTCGCTCGCACCGTGGTGCCAGTTACCTTGGAGTATTGGCCACGTTACGTGCAGAGCCTAGAAAAACCTTTCCTTTCTTTTGCCCCATAATCACTCCTTTGCATTTTGGACTTTCAGCGTTTCCATCAGCCATCTAGGGAGCCGGCGAACATACCCCCCCCCCCCCCCCCCCCCCCGCCTCCCGTGTCGCTCCTCTGGGGCGACACCGGGGGCCTCCCAAACCCTAGCCGCCGCCGGCCTCCCCCTACTCCATCCTCCTCGTCGCCACCCGAGGAAGCTGCCGGGAAAGCCCGTGCGGCCGCCCGTGACGGTGGCGGCGAGGATCTGGCTGCTCCGCCCCGCGTGCGGAGGGCTCGGGTGTCGGCGACGGCGGTCGCGGGTGGAGTTGCGGCGTCGGCCCTGGCGGCGGGGGGCGCTGCTGGTGCTGCTGGTCGCTCTCCTTGGTCGCGCGGGCGGCGAGGGGGCGGTGGGAGTCGCCCCGTTGACTCCCTGATTCAGATTTGAAGTCGGCGGTCTCGTCTATCTCGGATCCCTGGGCGGGGTTGGGGTCTCTGCCGGGAGAAATCCTTGGCCGCGGGGCGGCCACGTCGTCGGCGACGTCTTCGACGCCGCGCTTCTCCTTGGAGGCGACGATGAGGTTCTGCTCCCTACCTGCCCTCCTTCTCCTGTGCTCGGGTGAAAACCCTAGGTCTTTGACCGGGCGGCGGCGGCGCTCTAGCGTCGCGTTCTCCTTGGAGGCGCCGTCTTGGGCTGCGGGAAGGTGGTGGCTCTGTGTGTGTTGGTGACCTGCCTGTGGCGGCGTTTCTTGTGGTGCAGTGTTGTCTGGCCAATGCTCCCAGGTTGGTTGTGCTAACCTTTCGCAGGTGGTCTGCTCGCCGATGGGTCGGCGCCCTCGAGCCTGGGCGAGAGGGGAAAGGGTTCCCCTCTGTGGCGACAACTTCCTGGCGAATGCGTGGAGCCAGCGTCTTGGTTGAGCTCTGCCATGGCGGTGCTGGCCTCCCTTTGGCCGTGTCTTCTTTCTGCGTGTCCTTGCCCTACAGCTTGCGTCTTGCTGCGTGGTCGGTGCCGGCGGCGGTGTCTGTGGGTTGCCCGCTCGCGTGCGGTGGTGTTCGTGCTGGGTCCATCTGCTGCTTCTCGAAGTGTCTGCGTTCGTGCTCTCGGGTGAGCCGCTCCACCTTCTGACGGTCCGGCGCCCTACGAGCCAGGGCGAGAAGACAGGGGTCTTCTCTGAAGGTGGAGGCGAATGGCATGACGGCGACGACAAGCAAGGGATGACGAAGACGATCTCCCCGGTGGCGTGTCTGGCTTCTCGGCGTCCCTCTCCGATTTGCTGCCTTTTGTAGTCGGCGGTGGTCTCGAATTTCAAGCTGTGCTACCTTGTGTATCTTGTGTTTGCTTGTTTTTCGTTTCCTGTAAAGCTGTTCTTTCAGCATCGTGTAATTGCCGTTGTAACACTGAGCTTTGTTAATTCAAAGCTGGGCTTATGCCTTTTATCTAAAAACTTTCAGCGTTTCCCTCTCTTTTTTTTCCTGAGAAAAGTCCGAACAGTACAAAACACTTTAATAAAAACAAAAATTATAACAAAATCCTTGAGATGCCCTTTGTTTTCAACCTTCGGACCATGTCGACGGCGCGCCGCCGCTGCCGCTTCTCCCTGAGCCGGCCTGACGTTGTTGGATGCGGACGAGAAGTCGCCGAACGGGTCTAGAAGATCACATCCGTCCCGGAGCCCAAAAAGAAGGAAGAACAGTCGATGCATCTCCTTGACGACCCGAAGAACGCCACCGCCAAAAGAAATCCTCGAGACCACACCACTCCCACGGGCTTCTCGACGTCGCCGCCAAAATGGGACTGAAGCCGGGGAGACCTTATTGGAATGAAACGCCGCTGCCGCACAAGTACCAAGCCCCCGACTACATCATCCTTGACCCATCGGACGAGGAGGAGGAGTATGCTCCGACAACCGGCGGCTGGTGGCCACCTAGCTATCTAGGTTTTTAATTTTTATTAATGTAAAATTCGGCCGTTTGTGGCCCCCCTATCTATGAACGAAACCTAAAATGTGTCGCCGTGTTGGGTGCACTCGTTGACACGGGGACACGCGCGGACAGGAGCTATCCATTTGGCGACCCAAACGGACAAAACGCGAACAGATTTCGTGTCCGTTTGGGTGGCGCCGTTGGAGTTGCCCTAAGGGTGACTCCAATGGAGGGCCTCATTTGGTCTGTCACATCCATTTCTACCTGTCGGACATAATGCACGGTCCAACGTAGCACACAAACGGACGGAGGGAAGACGGGAGGGGACATGTCCAATTCGACCCATTTGTGGATCAAATTCGGACCGGGAACACGGTTAAGCCTCACATCTGACCACACATGCCTTAAAATGCAACCAGGCGGCAGACTAGTCCTTTAAAATGTGCCTGTGCGGCAGGCATTAACGATCGAGTCTCAATCTCTAGCTAGCACTACCCGCTCTGAAACGGTCCCTAGCGCGAGCTCGCGAGATATTGTGTCGACGCTAGGAGGACGCTAGATGAGGCGCACTCTAACGTTCCTGATTCCGAAGAGGACGCGTACACCGCCACGACACCCCCGGCTCGCGAAGTGGAGGACTCTTAGGATGACTCCAACGCGCCGACGCAAACGGACGCCGTTTGATCCGCGTTTTGTCCGTTTGGGTCGGCACATCGCAAACGGACCGACCATATTTTTTCCAGAGTTTTAGTTAAAAAGGCCATACATGGGCCTTTTCTCTCTAGTATATAGGGGGGGTGTAGGCCACAAACGGCCATTTTACATATATATTTTGATACCAAAATAATTAAAACTAATTGTTTTGCCCCTTCCTGGGCTTCTACTCGTCGTCCTCGTAGAGGAGGACGTACTCTGGCGCCTGCCAGAGGTGCGCCGGTGGGGCGACGGCCGGCGGAGTCGGCGACTGCTGCTCCTCCTCCTGCTCTGGGAGGGGTGGCGCGCCATTCCAGATCCAGCTCTGCCCATGCAGGCCATCTGGTAGCAGCGGCGCCGGTGGCAGGTCCTCGTCCATGTAGTCGTACCAGGGACGTGGCGGCGCCGGCGCCACGTCCGTTGCCTGCTGCGCCTGCAGCGCCTCCTCCTCCTCCTCCCGGGCGACGGCCTGCATGACCTTCTCCCAGCGCTTCGCCTCATCCTCGACGATGGTCTTCTTCGAGGCCTCGAGCGCGGCCGCGAGACAGGCCTCGTCGTCGTCCACCTCCATCTTCACGGCCGGTGGCGGCGAGCCAATCCGAAGCGGCGGCGGCGAGCCAATCCGAAGCACGCGCCGCATCGCGCGCGGCACTTTAGGTGCGCCCTTCCGCAGTGTGTGCGGCGGCGGTGGACAACGGCCAGTTGGCGGCGTCGGAGCCCGCGTGTACAGCGACTGCCGCCGCAGGCTGTGCTCGTCGTCGAACCACGTGACCCAGTTGGGGGACGTGGCCACGAAGGCGGGGTCATTGCGGACAGGCGCCGGGAGGCGCGCGCGGCGGCGCTCAATCTCCTCCTCCCTTGCGCGCCTGCTCGTCGGGATGGGCGGCACCGGGATCTGCTGGGGATTCAGGTGCCAGTAGTCCGGCAGCTTCGCATCCGGCCATGGCAGCGGGACTGCGTGGTTCCAGTACCACCAGCAGTCCTCGACGCGCACGTAGACGCGGTCGCGCCACGCAATCTCGGCGCCCAGCGGCGCGAGGTTGAAAACCGCGGCGAGCGGGTCCTTCTCCGGCGATGAAGGTGGCGATGAAGATGGAGATGGAGATGGAGCACGTTGGCGGCGGCGGCGGCCGGAGGACGAGCCCGCCTCGCCGTCGTTCTTGGCCTTGCCGAAACCCGTCCATCGGAGCGGCATTGCGGCGGAGGTTTCGCTAGCTAGGGTTTGGTCGCCAGGGAGGGAGCGGCAGTGGAGTGGGTGGGGGCTGCCCGTCCCTATCCCCTGGCATTAAAAAGGACTGGGCCAGGGGAGTCTGACCGGTGCCGTGCCACTGCCAGGTAGGCCAGGGGAGGACACCACGCGTGGCCGCGCGGACGCGTTTCCACTCCGCCGCCCGTCCGCGCCGACGCATCCGTGACCCAAATTTGGGCCAGGAATGTGTCGGGGCGGACGCTCGGCGGACTGAAATCGGCCATGGTCCGCTTTTGCGTCGCCCCGATGGGCCCTGGTTTTGGTCCAACATGACCCAACCGGACGCGCGCGGACTTGATGCGTCGCCCCGTTGGAGTCATCCCTAGGAGGACATCGTCGAGGAGGATGAGGAAGCCGACGGCCTGCAAGAGCCGCTCCCTCCAGACGCTCGAGGAGGATGATGTCCGTCACGCGGTGTGTGTCCACCATTCAATTTGAACGAGGAGTATGAGGTAGGGGAAGTGAGTCGCAGCAGACCATGGCGTCAGAGGCGCGCCGCCGGTTGCGACACACTTAACATCCATTATGGTTGCCGTTGAAATTGCCCTAAAGAGTACTCCCTCTGTCATATAATAGTCCCTCCGATGGGAAATGGTTGACACAAGTTTGTCAAAATATGGATTTATTTGGACACTAAAATATATCTAGATATATTCATATGTGTGTCAATCATTTTCGATAGGTGGATGTAGTAAAAAAAACAGGGTGTCCGGTGTCACGACATGCTGTAGGCATGCAGGCGGACGTCCGCCAGAATAAAATTTTCGTCCGCCAGGCCAACTCGTGCGGTAATTATCTGCTTAGCTAGACAAGATCAGCTGAACAAGATTAGCATAAAGTGTGTTTAGCGGATTGTCCGCCACGTCCGCCGGACCGTCCGTCGACATCCCTAATGCTGACTTGGAATGACCAAGATTAACAATGTTTGCACGTACCTTAAAAACTTGTTTATTCTGTAGCTAGTACTCCATTTGTTTGGTATGTATATACTTTTTGGGTCTCTCTAGGGCTCATTCGACTGAGAATTAAGCTAATTCTCAGTCGAATGACGTCATCCTTTCTTCCCCATCTCCGGCAGCCACCTTCGAACTCCGGCGACCACCTCCCCCGCAGCCACCGCCGGCCTAACCGCCGTCCACCCCGCTCGCGGCCGGCGCGCTACCGCGATGCCTCGCCGCCCCGCCCTGCCCCGAGCTCCTCCTCCGCCGGTCCGCCGCCGCCCCGGCCATCCCTTTAAACCCCCGCCCCCTTCTTCTCCGGCGCCGGCGAACCCCCGCAGCCCCCCCCCCCCCCCCCCCCCCCAAGTTAAGTTTTCTCCTCGCCTCCGCCGCCTCCGCCGTGGCTGCGGTGGCTCCGGCTCAGCTTGCCGCCATGGACTCGAGGAAGAAAAAGCCGTGAGGAAGAAGAAAGTTCAGGTTTGCACGAATCACGATGCAATTTTTGACGGGCAGATGATTCGACTGAGCCCTAAGCTAATTCTCAGTCGACTGAGAATTAGCAAAACTGATACTTTTTCCGTAGGAAAAAACAGACCACGCGATTATATTCGTCTCCATTTTCTTGTCAACACAGTAATCTGTGTTAATCTGTCCAGTTTGCCGTACGGTTCGTAGATACTACAGTAATGTGACGCCCGCTGCGTGGAGGCGGCAGGTGTCCATGTCACGACAAGGATCGTGGCTAATGAGGTCCAGCTGGCAAGACCGGATGCTGCCTGGGCTGTCAAGTCGAGAGGCACTGAGCTTGCCTGGATAGGCCCGGCAGTACGGGTCGTTCTGTGGAAACACAGCCCCAGCCCCAGGAGTAATTTTTTCCCTCTCGTTTACAGACTCTGTCTCAGGATCTTCAAACTCGTAAGGACGCAGCTACCCGCCCGTCGCACTCTCCTTCGTCTCTATTCCGTCACGCTGCAAGATACCAGAACGGCCTGCATGTAACGGTGAGACGCAGACGGTGTCAACTCGTAAGGACGCTATCCAGGACACCCCAGCCGGGTGTGATCTGCTACTATCTCTATCCGACGGCTAGTAAGGTATGCACAGCTACCCGCCCGGTAGAAAATCCGCGTCGATATTATATATATATACTCCAATTGTTCGGAAAAAGATGACACCAAAATAGATGTATCTATCACTAAAATAGGTATACGGAGCTGACCATTAACGTCTTTGATTCGATTGATTTCATTGCGCACCTCCATCTATGATCTATCTCCTGCCGGCTGCCCCGGAAGCGGTGGTCTGACCTCCCAACGGATCTGCTCGGCGACCAACATCGCCGGCCGCCTACACGTCGCCTCGGACTTGGTTTGCTTCCATGCTGTATGCAGGCCGGCTGGGGGCTTTGACCAGTGGAGAGGATGGTCGACAGCCCGCGCTTGCTTGCCAGCTGGTTGCCTCTTTATTGCCTGCTCGGACCACTGTACGCCGGCCAGAAGGGTCAAAGCACTCATTATAGTATTTGCATAGCAGTGTGGTCAAAACGAACCCGGCCTGCCTGCCGAGGATATCCGCGAGATAAAACATTGGATGGACATGGATGACTCCGGCCATCACACACTAGTAATAAATGCCTGGACTGGTCGTACGGGACGGTACGTGTCCCGTGGTCAAATTACCCGCTGTAGTAAAAGTGGGAGCTGCAGTCGCAGGCCGGTGCAGTGCATGGATATGCGTTGCAGCAGCAGGCAATACCACGAATGAGGCCAAAGGATAGTATGGTACCAGCGCGTACGGCCGGGCTAGTGTGGCGCGCGCCGCCACGACGGACGGGAATTAAAGGGTGCCCAGGGAGCAACGTCGCTGCGTACGGACCGGCCGGCCGACTGCGTAGAATTCATGCTGCTGTGCTGTGCTGTGGCCGCGTGTCGCCAGAGGGAAAAGCTGTCCAGTCTACCTGCCTGCCTGGCATCCGCAACTCCAAGAGTAGCACCCGTTGCTACGCCTATGCGTATACTATGCGCCCATGGGGTGCATGGCCCCGGTGTTGCCCCAGTGACACGCAGGGGTAAAGGAATAAATTTCGCTCCTGTCGTCACGGGCTCGTATACAATACTATTTCGAGTGCAGATGTGTGTGGTTTCAGACCGTCTGGTTTTTCTTAACAGGTCGCGTGGTCAGATATATTAGTTTTTGGTGTCACAGCCGTCGCAGCCAACCACCCAATCCAGACAAAATAAGTAGTACGTAGTAGTAGATAGCACTGCACCCTTATCCTAGGGCAGCTCCAATAGGGCAATTGAAATAGTTTACACAATCAAATAATTTTGTTTACACAATAAATTTAAATACCGTAGTTTACCACCAAATAAATTAATACAGTGGCACACCAAAAATAAATTGAAAAAAAAGATAGCAGATAGGACTACTCATTTCCTACGTGACCTCACACGTGCTCAACCAAATGATATGAAAATGCTCGATCACGGATTTCATCCCATATGGAGGAAATCTGGGGGTCCACCCTCGGGTTCAATCAACACGTCCTGATAGTCCCACCCTTGATCATAGATACTAATGTCATAACGCTCATTCTCTACAATCATCTTATGCATGATCACACAAGCAGTTATCACCTACCACATTGTCTCAACGCTCCATATTCTAGCAATGTGCCGAACAATAGCTATACGAGATTGGAGCACATAAATAACTTTTAATGTTCAAGTGCAGAATATTCGTGTTGATATGGAGAGATGCTATTACTAGGTTGGCCAACAAAATATTTTGATCTACGAGCATTGTAATAATATCTATGAAAATATAAGTAAAATAATTGATAAATGACTTGCCTAGTCGAAAGTATATCAATACGCACAAGAAAATAAAATCAACTAGGTGGTAAATTTAAGGCAAGTTGTGATGGAACGGTCCGTTGGTGTCATCAGCAATATTTGTTCTTCGTGGTATACATATATTGTTTATCTTTGACATGATAAAACTTAAGTATTCCAAGAGAACAAATTTACTGAAAAATACACTATCATTATATAAATATTCATTCTATCTATTGAACTACATCAGGTTCGGTGTGAGGGTAGATTATCCGATTAACAATTGTATCTGTTCAAAATGATATACTCTCGTCACTTCACTCACAACTATCGTATGAGCAAAGTGGCAAGCCTCACTGTTACAACCGCAAATTGTTTTCGAACATGTATCATAAGCAACGGTCAACCACGTCATAGTCACATGCCATTTTTTCTACAAGTAATTAGCACGTACAATGCAAACAAGTTATGTAGATGGAACAACAAACTGTCTCCGAACATATTTGGTCACCATAGGTTGATTTGCAAATGATCACAAGTCGTCGCCAATTTCGTCTTGATGTCATTTATGTGAGTTTCTGAAAACGGGTGGGCCGCCTAGGCATGTGTAACCAAGATAAATGTACACAAAAATATGTATGGCAAAACATATTTAGGTCGAGAAAGGAAGCCACGTTGGAACTTGTCCAAATGTATACTCCTAGGTTCAACGATTTAGTGCTTCTTTGGATTGCAATTCAAATGTAGGAATGGGAAAAACAAAGGATTGACATGTCTTGGACTGTAGATTTCTACGGGATTTCAAAACATTAGAATTTTTAAGAGATGTATTTGGATGTTGCATAGTAAACAAACAAAAGAATTTTGCAAGAACAAGGAGAGAGGGAGTAGAGAGAAATAAAGTGTGGGTGCATTGCGAATAAGCGCAATGGAGCTCGGGCGACAGGGAGGACTATTTTAAAACTTTCGAAAACGTTTCAAAAAATTCGAAAAGAAATATCTGGATGTAGCCAACCACATGCACTATGATCCTGGAAAATGGTAGTCTGAAATACATTGTATATTCGGCTCAGCAAAAAAGACAAATCGGAAAAAAATTAGATAAAAAAAAAGTTAGATCTGATCACGCCAGATCTGTATTTTTTCTTTTTTGCCGAGGAAAGAATACAATATATTTCACATAAAGACTTTGTACCAATTGTAGTGCATAGGTTTGTCTACATCATGGTATTTTTTTGAATTTTTCGAAACTTTAAATTTAATTATTTTTAAAATTCAAATACCGGGCTTCCTGGAGCCCGGGCGCCATATCGCCGCACTCGGGTGCATTGGACTTTAAAAAAATAAAACGAAACAAAGTTTGAGCTCAACGGGGATTTCTAGGGAACTGAGGGCATATCAATGGATTTCTTAGCAATTTGATGGGTTCAATCCTAGGGTGCAAATTTATAGGAAATATTTCTATCCTGTGGTCCAATTTGTGGTCATGTATGAGAAGAGCAGCCACCATTAAAACATTAGTACCATCTAAGGACGATAAATTGATGAAATGCTGGTAGTAAAACTCATCTTCTCGAAGCAATTCCTCGAGGAGGAACCACTCTGTATTCGAACCGGGCTAGATGTCAACGGAGCCTAGATCATTATCGTCATCAAACCGTCAGTTGTGATCTTTCCTTTTCATTTTCTCCCAAGTACTCCCTCCGTGCATGAATATAAAATGTTTTAGCTATCCAACATGTTGTCTACATGCATACTAATATGGGTGCACATACACACTAAAATATGTCTACATACATCTAGATATATGTGAATGCGGATAAATGCTAAAACATCTTATATTAAAAAACGGAGGGAGTATGTCCCAGCTTTGTGTGTTAGTACGGTGCTAGAATGGTACATAACACTCAAATATGTGTCATCATCCAATGTACTAGTAATATGCATAAACTTGCTGTAGAGACCTAGTTATACTTTACGAAGCTCCCAACACACACACAAAAATATTCCGATTAAAGATGTGATGACAACGCGATCCCCACGGGACCGATATTTCATTACCAAAGATAACGAAATATAGGAGGTACCACAGCATCCATGTGCAAAGTAAAGAAAATGCGGGAAACGAAAACCAGAAACTCCGCGTATTCCGATTAAAGATGTACATAATGTTAATGGAAAAATCACCACCACACATTATTTTCTTTGTGCATCACTATCACTCTATAAGGGATATCAATTTTCAATAGCGTGTTAACCTTTTTTGCCCACTTGTTCTTCTTTAAACATTTTTTTTTCACCCAGTCGATCCGTGAAAGCTAGCCAACATGCTGAAATTGACGAAGACATTTAATCACTGGTCGTGGTCGCCTCCTGCTGTTGCCATGTCGACGCCAAAATGTGCCATCACCTTGATACAAAATTGTCTCCCATGCGCGGGCGAGCTGTTTCACCCAGCCGGGCCGGCGATCGTTACTACGCTGATGGCCATCGGCAACCAACATCTCGATCGAATTCAATATTTGATCGGTGTGTGCACAAAGAAAAGAAAAGACACGCGCGCGGTGACCTAGCTGCCTACGATCGACGACGCTCCGATCGATTGTGTAGGGGCCAGGCAGTACTTCGATCGACGAAGCAGTGCTCATGCCGGGACATATCAGTGTCTCCTTTCTGATGCGACCATTTTCGATGGTGATGTATATGCTTTGTATCCCTCCAAGTCAAACCAAGCACATTACACATGCACGTCCATGTCCGAATGAATTGATTGCCGATTGAATTCTACTACAGCTTTTTCGCAAAAAAAAAAGAAAAAAAGAATTCTACTACAGCTGGAGCATAGGACGTGTGTGTGTTTAATAAAATCTGAAAACCGAGTTCGGACGTGTAGGATTGTCTGCATAAATCAAGTGGTAATGAACATCGAGTTAATTAACAACCTGACGCTTATCAGGTTCACCTGATTCAACTAACATATGTACCATGTACGCGCGCTATAATCAACTGACAGTTCGAATGATTGACCTGCACTTGGGTTAAGCATCCGCATGCATGCACAATATAGGGATAAGAAGTAAACTAAACGACAAAGTTTGTAATTTGAAGGCCGGCGTGTAAGATATAATTAAGTATGTTATCCAAGGGCAGGTTCCTTAACTTTGACCAGAACACAGAGCCGGCAGATGAACTTAACAATTCACCATATATGCATGAAAACAATGTGGTTAGCCGGACAGGTGTTGTAGAATACTGTATCAGCTACGGTCCGGATATATACGTCTGTCCGCGGCAGGTCGCAGTCGACCAACTCAACGTCTCCCGTTCGCCATGCATGCTTGCAACTGCTACGACCTACGACTAGCTAGGAGCCGTATATATATACTTGGTGCTATATATTCATACGACGACTCAGTACTGTATCTATACTTATACACATATAGCGACCCGCTGATAGCTCACGATTAACGGCCGATCGATCTCGACCGATGGAATCAAATTAACAGAGAGACAATTAGGCCATCGCCATCGCGGTAAGTTACGGGTCCTTTTACCGAGCCGCGAGACCGGACAAGAACGTCCCACCCACCGATGAGGATATCTGATGGCATGGCAACCTAGAGAGACAAGGTGAATAATTAAAGGGGCCAAGGACACTAGGACGTGGAGCCAACACCAAAGCCCTACGTGCCCATCCATGCATCGGAAATGCATGGCTGCGAGGCGATCGACCACGGCAAAAGATGGAGAGAGAGAGGAAGAAAAGAGGGGGTTGAAACTTCATGAGAAAAGATGAAGGGAAACTGAGATCGATCGAGCGGAAATGTCATTCCTGTCCTGCTAGCTGCAACTGTTGCCGGCCGGGCTCGCTCTGATTTACGGGTCCAGTTAGGCATGATTACGCACAGCTAAGCTAGCTCGGGGAAAGCTGTGCATGATACCTGACGGGTATCACGTACGACAAGAGAAGCTTTTTTTTTTTAGTTTTTCGTAGGAGTCTACCTACCCTTTGCTCATGAAAAAGAAATATGTCTGTATCAGCCCCATTGCATGGAGACAGATATGAGTATAGATTATTCGTCCAAAAGCAGCGGGACAACCCAAAGCTGAGAGGCAACCAACAAAAGCAAAAAAGGAGATCAGCCGATCACCCGGGAGAATCGCCAATTTCACCAGCACTGAATTGAAGAAACTAGGCTTCAGCCGCATTTCATCAGAAAACGGTGCGTGAATTTAAGGTGCCGCCTGTGGCCCCGTGCGTGCGGCTACGCACACTAACGTGACTGCTCGTGTTTCTCATGAGTCATTTTTTTATAAAGTGAATATATTAATATCAAGAAAATACCAATTACATCCAATCTCTGCAACAACATAATGTCAAGAACTAGTCAAGTCATTAAGGATGTACACAGTCGAAAAGAAGAAAAAACAAAAACAAAGCACCTGCCACACGATCAGCGGTTCGCAGCAGCGGGAATCAAATCCCACCAATGGCAACACCAAACTACGAAAGAGGCTCTCCAGCAGCAACGCCTTCAGAAAGGAAACAGTGCACAAACGGCGTCGTTGCCAATCTAAACCAGTCAAATCATGGGTTTTCACCGTACAGAAAGCCCAAAATCTCCACACAATGCCTTCAGCAAACTTGAATATAATACAATTTGCACATGGTTTTGTGCGATGTTCTTATGGTTAAGGCATGCGCTCTCTCACGTTTGATTTGATGGAAATGAAGCTTTTTGTGAGGGCGTCTCCAATGTTGTTTTAAGGTTGACCATAGAACGCCTAAAGTCGACCTCATAGATTGTGGTGGTCGGCCATATATATAGCTGAGAATTCCTTACGGTCGACCGTACCGGTAAGACCAAGACACAATAGCAAAACATATTATCATCCCCCCACCCCCCACATGACTTATGGCGAGAAATGCCAGTTGATGTGCCAATAACAGAACAGTGAAGGAGGCTTTGCTGAATAACAGATGGGTTGTTGACATTGCCGGGAACCTTTCTTGGATAGGAATGATGCAATGCTTGTCGCTGCTAACCCTGGTGGCGACTATGTTTAGGGATGTATCTAAACCTGATGTTTTCTCTTGGCCCTGGTCAAAATCTGGAGTCTACACAGCTAAATCCACCTACAAGATGTTGTGCCATGGAAGAATTGAGGTTAGTTGGGCTAGCTGTGTTTGGGGCAGCTGGGCACCGTTGAAGTGCAAGATATTTGCTTGGCTGGCTTTGCAGCATCGGTTGTGGTCTGATAGAAGGGCTAGGCATGGGTTACAGGCTGCCACCTCGCCATGCTTTACTTGCTTACAAGAGGAGGACAAGGTTGAGCATATTCTAACCCAATGTGTTTACGCAAGGCAAGTCTAGCATGCATGTGCGCAGCGGATGGGTGCTCTTCTCCCCATGCCTTTGGGGAGGATAATTTGGAGACCTGGTGGATCAGTTCCAGGAGGCTTGCCAGGAGAAGATATAGAAGGGATCTTGACACCTTCATTATCTTGGTTGCTTGGAGCATCTGGAAGCAGCGCAACGCAAGAGCTTTCAACAATGTAAGGATGACTCCAACGGGGCGACGCATCGAGTTCGCGCGCCTCCGTCCCTGTCCGCTGGAGCCAAAACACGGCCCAACAGGGCGACGCAAACGGACCGCGGTCCGTTTTTCGGTGCGCCGCGACGCATTCCTGGCCCAAATTTGGGCCACCGATGCGTCGGCGCGGACGCGCGGCGGACTGAAAACGCGTCCGCGCGGCCACGCCTCGTGTCCTCTCCGAGCCCACCTGTCAGCGACAAGGCGTGGTCAGCCTCCCCTGGCCCAGTCCTTTTTAATGCCAGGGATAGGGACGGCCAGCCCCCACCCACTCCACTGCCCACTCACCCTCTCCGGCGACCAAACCCTAGCCTCGCCGCAAACCCTAGCCACCTCGCTCGCCGCGATGCCGCTCCGATGGCCGGGGCTCGGCAAGGCCAAGAACGACGGCGAGGCGGGGTCCTTGTAACAGCCCGATGTTCGAGAACCTAAAAACCGGTGTAAATTTTCCACTTTTGTGCTCATTGCATCATGGCATCATGCATATTTGATCACCATTACCGTAATGTACTCTCCGACGCTAGGAGAATCATTAAGTAAGTATGGGGTGTCTTCCTATCTCGCTGAAGTAATTGTTCCCGCACCCCATTTAAATTGCTAGAGAGCTGTTAATAATAAGTCGGTGCATTAAAATGTCATATCATCATTTCTGTATGCCTTGCACCATTGCCATGTGTTGATTGTTGTTTCTGCTTTCCGGTGTTGTTTGCTCTCCGGTAGATCACGAGTTCGGAGTCGAGCATCATTACTCCGACGAGCAGTTTGACTACTCCGCTCAACCAGGCAAGCGTAATCCCCCCTCTGAGCATATCTTATCCTATGTTTCCGCAAATATTTTCTCCACTATAATATTGCATGCGGTTCTAAATGTCAATTTACTTGGATTAGAGTATCCTATAGTTGCATTAAGTTCCCTATGCCATTACCTGTTTTCCCTCCTATTATTCATAGGTTTGTATTGATGGCCCGAAATATCTGCTATGTTAGGTTGATGCTTAGCCATGCTTAGTACTGGCATAGTGGTGCTATGATTACTTCATGTTGGAAGCAGGTGTTGAGATGAGAATAATGGTGGAGAATTGTGGTGACGGATAATAAAATGCTTAAAGGTGGGGATGAGAGGCCACATGGGATGTGGTGGGTTGTCTCGTTCTCGCCGCCTAAGTGCGAGTTCTCGCCTACGAGCCAAGTTGAGCGTGCAACCATGCGTGGGCATATGGAACCTCGTCGACCGACTAACTTGTGGCGGACTAGCCGAGGGTCCTCTAGTTTGGCTTTCCATTTGCGCGTGCGTTGAGATGGTGGCCAAGACTGAGATGAGGATGGTGGTGTCAGGAAAATAAGTGGCCGCGGGACAGGGTGCTGGAGGTACCTCTTGTCCTACCGCCACTGATGATCCTGGGTTAGTCTTAAGCGAGGTAAAGGTCGTAGCCGCACCCACCCAGCCGGCTTTCCCCGGAAGAGAGCTAAGAGCTAGGCAATGGGCCGGACGGTACGCATGGATAAGAAGCTGGGAGGTCCCTCGGGAACCTGGCGACTTTCACATTGTACACCCCTGCAGGGATAAATCTTTTCGAAAAGCCGTGTCCGCGGTTATGGACGACTTGGTGACGGATTCAGAGATCATAGAATAACTTTAACGGAATGATTAAAAACTGGGTACTAAAGGTACCACTCAAGATTGCAAGGTGAGCTTCCTCGAGGGTGATTCGGGGAGGTGCCTTTGATGAACAGGTACAATGGTTGATGATGGTTGATGATGAGTAAGGTGATGAAAGAAAGAGTTACCCTTACCTCTTTAAAATATTCTGATTAGTCGATGCCTTTGAGTTATGTTTTCATAAATAAAATCAGCTTTATGCAAAACAGCCATATAACTTTGAAAGCCTCATCGAGCTAAAGCTCTATATTAATCTTGCGAGTTCGTCGAACTCAACGTCGTTTGTTTTGTTTCAGAGGAGGACTTCACCGACCTCGAAGGTGGGTTCTTTGTGGACGTCGACGAGTAGTCTGGGGTTCCCAGGTGGCAGCTTGGGACATCCCGGAACAGCTGGCGCTGTGATGTTTATCTGTAGGCCTCTTAGGCCATATTTGGTTCTTGTTGTTTAGAACAACCTAATTTGCTTCCGCTGTTGTAATGTTGGGTCTGTGACCTCTGGTTGTCATTTGCTATCTTTCTCTATTATAAGAGTTGAACTATATGATTTGTGTCGTAGAGTCTGTGATGTGCCAGTTGTTCCACAAGTCTTGATCTCTCTATTATGCTTTGATAGTGTGTCTGGTGGTATCGGATAACCGGGACACAGTATCACTGTATAGCAGTCGGGTCGGGGCGCCACAAGTTGGTATCAGAGCAGTACTGCCTGTAGGAAACCCTTCTACTGGTCGATGTTGAGTCTAGTGTTTGTGAAAATATTTTTAACCTAAAAATGAGTTGTGAAAACCATCTTAGGATTCTTTTTACTCCTTATCTGGTTACCCTCTAATCTCGGAGCAATCTTACTCGATTTGAGTTTAAAGGTTTTACTCCTCGTCTGTTACTTCAAAATGATTAGAAACGGGGTGGGTTCGACCTTTAGTGTTATGTGTCCGTTGCTCCCGCTGCGTTGCAATCCAAATCAACTCAGATGTTTTACCGAATCTAATCATTTGATCCTTTCTTTGGGTTTTAACCCAGGACTTGAACATAAGGTCCCGGATTGTGTCAACTAGAGTGTGTTAAGTTGTGATTTCTTAACTCTCACTAGTAGCACATGATGCTGATCTTTGACCCAAGTTCTATCTTGTTGTTTTCCTTCTCGCAAAGTATTATCGTCCCTAGTCTGTGTACTTGTGTAGACGCTAATGCTATTGTTCGACCATTCGGAGAAAGATACTAACTGTCATTGTCAAATCTCCAGAATGGCTCGAGGAGGCCGTGGAGGCCGTGGTGGTCGCGGTAACCACAATGATGATGAGGATGATCTGCCGCCACCACCCTCGATGGCTGAGGTCTTGATGGCCATTGAGGAGAACCGTGGGCGCAATGAGCGCTTGCTGGCAGTTGGTGCAGCAGAATGCACGGAGGAACGAGTGCAACACTCTCACCGAGTTCCTGCGCTCGCAGCCACCCACCTTTGCTGATGCTAAGGAGCCACTGGAAGCTGATGATTGGCTTCGTGCTTTGGAGCGCAAGTTCTCCGCGCTTCATGTCCCATTGGCGGAGCAAGTCAACTTTGCCACCTACCTCTTGGTTGGTGCTGCTGGCTGTTGGTGGGAGAGCCATGTGGCTTTGTTTCCAGCCAACCATGTCTTCACTGGGCTGATTTCGCACTGCCTTCCGTGCGGAGTACATTCCCCAGCCGATCATGGACTTGAAGAGGAGGGAGTTCCTGGATTTGCAACAGGGACGGATGGACCTCCGCACTTATGGTCGTGAGTTCAACCATCTCTCTCGTTACGCCCCAAGGGACGTGACCAATGATGCTGACAAGCAAGAGCTGTTCCGCAAGGGTCTGACTCCGCAGCTCGCTATGAGTTGCTGCCCTTCAGGTTCCAGACCTATCAGGAGCTGTTCAACCAGGCTTTCACTCTCGAGCAAGGAAGAAAGGAACTTGAAGCTTCCAAGAGGCCCGCACACGGGGACCACCAGAGTTCCTCGGGTTCTGAGAGCAAGAAGCGCAGGGTGTTTGTCCCCTACAGCGCCGTACCTCGTGCTCCATTCATGCCAAGAGCAGCAGGATACAGGCCACCTCCTCCGCGCCCCACTACTTCGACACTTGGGGTAGGCGGAGTGGGTACCGTCCTATGCTACCTGCTCCACCTGGAGTCACTTGCTACACCTGTGGCCAGGCTGGCCACTACTCCAGGGAGTGCCCCCAGAAGGCACCTCTCGCGATAACTCCTGCACGAGCCCCTGCCACTCCAGCTGGCAAGGCTGGACCTATTGTGCGTGGTCGCCTGAACCACATCTCTGCTGAAGAAGCTGAAGAGGACCCCGGCGTTCTTATGGGTGAGCTTCGAATCAACAACAATCGTGCTACAGTTTTGTTTGATTCTGGAGCATCGCATTCATTCATATCCATAGCTTTTGCAAAAGACACAAAATACCGTTTGAGAAAATGAGCCGTCCCTTGGTGATCGCCACTCCTGGCTCCAAATGGCAAACCGATGGGGTTACTCCTGAGGTCCAGATTACTATCGGTTACTACTCTTTTCCTTTCGCTTTGGTAGCTCTGAGGTCAAATGGCATTGATGTCATACTGGGCATGAACTGGCTAGCCAAATACCGGCTAATCTCGACTGTGCTGCCAAGACCGTCACCGTGACCAATTCTTCCGGTGACAGTGTGAAGTATTGGTCTGCACTCAAGACCTCCATCTCAGTCATACCCAACTCACCTGAGATTCTCCTTTGCTTTATGGAAGGCGAATCCCCTCCTGAAATCCAGGACATACACGTGGTGTGTGACTTCCCGGATGTGTTCCCGGAAGAATTGCCTGGCATGCCTCCTGACCGAAGTGTGGAGTTTGTCATAGATCTACTTCCCGGTACTGCTCCAATTTCCAAGAAGCCCTACCGTATGCCGGTGGAAGAGTTGGCTCTGTTGAAAGAGCAAATTGATCAGCTGTTAGCAAAGGATTCATCCAGCCTAGCAGTTCACCTTGGGGTTGTCCGGTACTCTTTGTCAAGAAGAGGGATTCTACCGTGCCTCGTCTAGTCTCTGACTATCGACCGTTGAATGCGGTGACAATCAAGAACAAGTATCCTATTCCTCGCATCAATGATCTGTTGGATCAGTTAGCTGGTGCAACGGTATTCTCCAAGATGGATCTGAGGTCAGGCTACCATCAGATAAATCAGAAAGGAGGATATTCCAAAGACGGCATTTGTTACTCGTTATGGCTCATATGAGTATACCGTCATGTCCTTTGGTCTCACAAATGCTCCAGCTACTTTCATGAGGCTCATGAACTCCATCTTCATGGATTATCTTGACAAGTTTGTCGTCATTTACATCGATGACATCCTTATCTATTCCAAAACCACGAAGAGCATGAGAACATCTTCGTTGGTTCTGACACGACTTCGAGAACACCGTCTTATGCCAAGTTCTCCAAGTGTGAGTTTTGGTTGGATAATCTTGTCTTCCTTGGTCATGTGATATCCGCAATGGTGTGGGTCATTCCTGACAAGATTCAGTCCATTCTGGATTGGAAAACTCCAATGTCAGTCAAGGACATCGTAGCTTTCTCGGATTGGCGGGTTACTACCGCCGATTCATCGAAGGTTTCTCCAAGATAGCCAAGGCCTGACTGACCTTCTCAAGAAGGATAAAAAGTTATGGTCGGCCGAAGCTGAAGAGAGCTTCAAAACACTGAAAGCCAAACTCACGTCCGCTCCTGTGCTTGTCCTGCCGGACACAAGCAAGGATTTCGTCGTCTTCTGTGACGCCTCTCTACAAGGTTGGGCTGTGTGCTAATGCAAGATGGCCATGTGGTGGCATATGCTTCTCGCCAACTTAAGCCGCATGAGCTCAACTACCCAACTCATGATCTAGAACTTGCCGCGTGGTCTATGCTTTGAAGCAATGGAGACCATACCTGTTTGGTAACCGTTGCGAGATTTCTCGGATCACAAGAGTCTGAAGTACCTCTTCACCCAGCCGGATTTAAATCTCAGGCAAAGGCGTTGGTTGGAGTTAATCACGGACTACAATGTGAGTCTGAACTATCAACCCGGCAAAGCAAACGTCGTGGCTGACGCGCTAAGTCGGAAGTCCTATTGCAACAATCTGATGATTGAAAGGCCAACCTGCTCTCATGAAGAGTTCTCCGTTTGAACTGAAATTGTTCCCTCCGGCTACCTTGCAAATCTGGAGATCAAATCTACTCTTGTAGACCAGATTAAGGATGCTCAGAAGCTGTGAGGGTATTCTGAAATCAAGAGAACATTGCTAGCGGAAGGCCAAATGTTTCTCAATGAATCCGGAGTTGTTTATTTTGGTGACCGCTTGGTAGTGCCAAAGAACGAAATTGAGGGAGCTCATCCTCCAAGAAGCTCATGAATCTCCTCTCTCTATTCATCCCGGTAGTACCAAAATGTACCAAGACCTTCGACCACAATTCTGGTGGACTCGTATGAAACGAGAAATTGCCAAGTATGTTGCTGAATGCGACACCTGTCGACGGGTAAAGGCTGAACATCAAAGGCCTGCCGGCACTCTTCGCCCTATTGCTATCCCGAGTGGAAATGGGATGAAATTGGTATGGACTTCATTACTGGTCTGCCGAAGTCTCCAAAGGGAATGATGCCATTTGGGTCATCATTGATCGACTATCAAAAGTGGCTCACTTCCTCCCCGTTCGTGTGACATTACAGCTGCCAGTTGGCAGACCTGTATGTTTCTCGATCGTGTCTTCACGGCATTCCCAAGAAGATAATTTCTGATCGTGGAAGCCTATTCACCTCCAAGTTTTGGACTAGTTTCCAAACTGCTATGGGAACTCGTCTCAACTTCAGCACCGCGTTCCATCCTCAAACTGATGGTCAGACCGAAAGAGTGAACCAAGTTCTGGAAGACATGCTTAGGGCATGTGTAATCTCTTTTGGCAAGGATTGGGAAAAGTATCTCCCTTTCGCGGAGTTCTCCTACAACAACAGCTATCAAGCTAGTCTGGGCATGGCTCCATTTGAGGTTCTCTATGGAAGAAAATGCCGCACTCCTCTAAATTGGTCTGAGACCGGAGAGAGGGCACTCTTTGGTCCGATGTATCAATGAAGCTGAGGAGAAGGTTAATCATAAGGGAGAATCTGAAGATTGCTCAGTCTAGGCAAAAGAGCTACTATGATAAGCACCATCAGGAAATTCACTATGAAATTGGTGATAAAGCTTATCTCCGCGTCTCTCCCCTTCGTGGCGTTCGCCGCTTCGGAATCAAAGGGAAATTGGCACCTCGCTATGTTGGCCCTTTCACCGTTCTGGCCAAGCGAGGAGATTTTCTTATAATTGGAGTTACCGGTCAAATTCCCAAATGTACATGATGTGTTTCATGTCTCCCAACTTCGCCGGTGTTTAAAGATCCTATCCATGGGGTCAATCATGAGGAGTTGGATCTCCAGGAAGATCTCACCTATCGCGAGCATCCTATCCGTGTTCTGGATGAAACCGAAAGAAAGACCCGCAACAAGACTACCAAGTTCCTCAAGTTCAGTGGTCTCACCATTCCGAGGAAGAAGCGACTTGGGAAAGAGAGTCTAGTCTTCGTGAGGAGTATCCCGATTTCTTTCCGCAACCTTAGAATCTCGGGACGAGATTCCTGTAAGGGGGGTAGAATTGCAACAGCCCGATGTTCGAGAACCTAAAAACCGTGTAAATTTTCCACTTTTGTGCTCATTGCATCATGGCATCATGCATATTTGATCACCATTACCGTAATGTACTCTCCGACGCTAGGAGAATCATTAAGTAAGTATGGGGTGTCTTCCTATCTCGCTGAAGTAATTGTTCCTGCACCCCATTTAAATTGCTAGAGAGCTGTTAATAATAAGTCGGTGTATTAAAATGTCATATCATCATTTCTGTATGCATTGCACCATTGCCATGTGTTGATTGTTGTTTCTGCTTTCCGGTGTTGTTTGCTCTCCGGTAGATCACGAGTTCGGAGTCGAGCATCATTACTCCGACGAGCAGTTTGACTACTCCGCTCAACCAGGCAAGCGTAATCCCCCCTCTGAGCATATCTTATCCTATGTTTCCGCAAATATTTTCTCCACTATAATATTGCATGCGGTTCTAAATGTCAATTTACTTGGATTAGAGTATCCTATAGTTGCATTAAGTTCCCTATGCCATTACCTGTTTTCCCTCCTATTATCCATAGGTTTGTATTGATGGCCCGAAATATCTGCTATGTTAGGTTGATGCTTAGCCATGCTTAGTACTGGCATAGTGGTGCTATGGTTACTTCATGTTGGAAGTAGTGTTGAGATGAGAATAATGGTGGAGAATTGTGGTGACGGATAATAAAATGCTTAAAGGTGGGGATGAGAGGCCACATGGATGTGGTGGGTTGTCTCGTTCTCGCCGCCTAAGTGCGAGTTCTCGCCTACGAGCCAAGTTGAGCGTGCAACCATGCGTGGGCATATGGAACCTCGTCGACCGACTAACTTGTGGCGGACTAGCCGAGGGTCCTCTAGTTTGGCTTTCCATTTGCGCGTGCATTGAGATGGTGGCCAAGACTGAGACGAGGATGGTGGTGTCAGGAAAATAAGTGGCCGCGGGACAGGGTGCTGGAGGTACCTCTTGTCCTACCGCCACTGATGATCCTGGGTTAGTCTTAAGCGAGGTAAAGGTCGTAGCCGCACCCACCCAGCCGGCTTTCCCCGGAAGAGAGCTAAGAGCTGGGCAATGGGCCGGACGGTACGCATGGATAAGAAGCTGGGAGGTCCCTCGAGAACCTGGCGACTTTCACATTGTACACCCCTGCAGGGATAAATCTTTTCGAAAAGCCATGTCCGCGGTTATGGACGACTTGGTGACGGATTCAGAGATCATAGAATAACTTTAACGGAATGATTAAAAACTGGGTACTAAAGGTACCACTTCAAGATTGCAAGGTGAGCTTCCTCGAGGGTGATTCGGGGAGGTGCCTTTGATGAACAGGTACAATGGTTGATGATGGTTGATGATGAGTAAGGTGATGAAAGAAAGAGTTACCCCTTACCTCTCTTAAAAGTATTCTGATTAGACGATGCCTTTGAGTTATGTTTTCCATAAATAAAATCAGCTTTATGCAAAACAGCCATATAACTTTGAAAGCCTCATCGAGCTAAAGCTCTATATTTAATCTTGCGAGTTCGTCGAACTCAACGTCGTTTGTTTTGTTTCAGAGGAGGACTTCACCGACTTCGAAGGTGGGTTCTTTGTTGACGTCGACGAGAAGTCTGGGGTTCCCAGGTGCCAGCTTGGGACATCCCGGATCAGCTGGCGCTGTGATGTTATCTGTAGGCCTCTTAGGCCATATGTTGGTTCTTGTTGTTTAGAACAACCTAATTCGCTTCCGCATGTTGTAAATGTTGGGTCAGTGATCTCTGGTTGTCATTTGCTATCTTTCTCTATTATAAGAGTTGAACTATAATGATTTGTGTCGTAGAGTCTGTGATGTGCCAGTTGTTCCACAAGTCTTGATCTCTCTATTATGTTTTGATAGTGTGTCTGGTGGTATCGGATAACCGGGGACACAGTATCACTGTATAGCAGTCGGGTCGGGGCGCTATAGTCCTCCTCTGGCCGCCGCCGCTGGCGCTTCCGCGCTACCTCCCTGACGCCGTCATCTTCTCCGGAGCCGGAGCCGGTCCCCGCCGTCTTCGAGCTCGCGCCGCCGGCGCCGAGGTGCACAACCGCGTCTACGTGCGCAAGGAGATTGCCAGTGGTACTGGGACCACTCAACCCCGCTAACCGTGGCCAGATGTCAAGCTCCTCGAGCATTGGCACCTGAACCCGCAGCGGATCCCGGTGCCTCCGATTCCGACCAACAAGCGGGCACGGGATCTGGAGGTTGAGCGCCGCCGACGCCTCCTGGCCGAGCTCCTCAACGATCCCGCCTACGCGGCGAGGTCCAGCAACTGGGCGGAGTGGTTCCGCGACGAGCACGACCTGCGGCGGCAGGCCCTCTATACGCGGGCTTCGACGCCGCCATCTGGGCGTTGGTCACCGCCACCGCACAAATGGCGGCGGGACGCACCACCAGTGCCGCTCGCGCTGCGGATTGGGTCTGCGCCGCCGCCGCCGCAGGAAGTGAAGATGGAGGTGGATCCCGAGGACACCGAGCTCGAGGCCGCGAAGGAGGCCTCGCGCAAGCAGATGGCCGAGGACGAGGCCAAGCGCTGGGCCATTGTCCTCGCCGAAGTCGCCAGGGCGAGCAGGAGGCGGCCCTGCAGGCGCAGCAGGCGGCGGTCCTGGAGGAACCACAGCCATGGTGGCAGGCCATGGACGTGGACCTGCCACCGGCGCCTCCGCTACCAGAAGGCCTGCTAGGGAAGCGCTGGGTCTTCAATGGCGGTGACTGGGAGGTCCCAGAGCAGGCGCATGAGCAGGTGCAGAGCAGCCGCCCACGCCGTCGGCCGTCGTCCCACCGCGAGGCGCGGACCACCGGCGCACCTCTGGAAGCAGCCGGACTATGTCATCCTCGATGGGGATGACGAAGAGGAGTAGAAGCCCGCGAAGGGCAAATATTCTAGTTTTTATATATTTTTGTTTAAAAATATTATGTAAAAAGGCCGTTTGTGGCCCACCCCCCTATATATGAATGAAAAAGGCCCATATATGGCATGTTTAGCTAAAAAAATATTTGCCGGACGGACTCAATGCGTCGGGCCGTTGGGCGCACTGCCACCAACGCGAACATGGGCGGACTAGGCCTGTCCGTTTGCCGACGCAAACAGATAAAACACGGACCAAACGCGCGTCCGTTTGCGTCGGCCCGTTGGAGTCATCCGAACTAGCCAAAAATCAGTGGTGGGTCTAGTGGATCAGATCGGTGAGGATTGGAGGCTTTGGAAGGCTCCTAGACCTGGTGGGAGTGGTGCAATAGCGCGAGAGTAGGCTTTAGGGTGTGAGTGTGGTGTGGCGACAGACGTGGTTTGTAACGTCCTTATGTCGTATCTGTAATCCAGATGTTGTTCTCCCTTCTATAAAAATAAGGGCCACTTCTTTTGCAGCTTCCAGGCAGATTCAGGGTCCCGAGGAGCTGAAACTCAAAAGAAGTCTCCGGCTCCTCCGCAACTTCTCCCTACCGCGCTTCTCCTTTGTAGTGTAAATTTTGCTGCGGGGAGAAACCAATCGGGAGCAGTTTCCCGCAGAATCCCGAGCTTCTCCTCACCCTCACGAACCGTTTTCAGAAAACAGACATGTTGTTTACCTTTTACGGCCAGATTGCCACCCCCAGACTGAATCGTTTTCTCCATCTTTCCTGGACCGGTCAACTAGCGATATACGAAAGGAAAAACAAATCGCATCCCGTGACCCGTCCCGCAGCTCCTGCCCCCCCCCCCCCCCCACGCGCTCCGCCCGTCCCACATCCGCCGCCGCCCGCCCACCCCCGCCGCCCTTCTCCGGCTCCGCCCCGACCCCCTGCTCCGTCCGCAACTTCGCCGCCATCCCCGCCGCCCCCAAGCAGATCTGCCCCGGCCATCCCCGCCGCCCCCGAGCAGATCCGCCCCGGTCATCCCCGCCGCCCCGCTCGTCCCCGCCCTGGCAGATCCGCCCCGGCTCGAGCTCGTCCCCGCTCCTGCTCCGCACCAACGCCGGCGAGCTCCTGGACATGTTGCGTTTGAGCCACCGCCAAGTGGGTCCACTTTGTCAGAATTTTAATTTTTTTCAGAAATTGTTAAGAGTGCAGAACCTGCTTATGCAATAGAAGTGTCCACACCAGTTTCTCCCCACAACAGTTTCTCCCCACCGGAATCCAGAAACCGGTTTCTGCATAACCCAAAAGAAGTGGCCCTAAGGTACGCTGAGGCGTACTCTCGAAAAAAAAATGTTCCCGCAAGTTCAACCTTGGAGACACGGCTGCTGGGAGAGAGAATGGTTGACCGTACCACCATGGATTATTCTCTTACCTGAAGAGCTCAACCTTTTGTTGTTCATGGTGTCTGTGGTCTCGACGCATCTGGGCCCGTGGAAGTGAGCGCTGCTTCGCGAGCTCTGTCTTCAGTGCCCCGCTCCGGTGTGTGCCTACTGGTGGCCTCTGGTATAGATCCTGCCATGGGAGGAAGCAGGACATGTCCATAGGCCGGATAAATAGGGTGACCGCCCCGAGCCCCGAGTGAACGAGGGCCTCAAATACTAAAATACTGTGTAATACTTAAATATTATCTGTCACATATAAGACACCATTGACTATTTATAAACAATAGAAAGTTCACTTTATTTTATATGAAACAATACCATGCGGCGAACCAATATAATGTACCACGTAAAAACATACCAATTAGATCGATGTTGACAAGTTTGCTAATCTGTCCAATGGATGCCATACACATGTCATGTTAAATGTTTTGCTAGATACATTTCCAATGTTTAATTTCATGCAATCCTAGTTGAAAATTACATGAGCATTTGTATAAACCATGTGATATGTACGGAGACGCACTATGACGAGCATCTACAATAACGGATTTTATGTCTGCAAAATTAGTAAAACACATTTACTTTATGTTTGTCGTTGATTATTATATGCAGTGCTATTTCAATAACAAGTATAGATCTTAACATATTATCATCTTATTATTGAATCCATTGTGACCTATAAAGGGATATTCGATTATGGAAAAATGCATGTTCATGCCAACTATTCAACTTAAACTCTAGATTTTTCTGTTTTTTATATAACCATACACTACACCCCTCTATTAAGATATTTGTTACGATGTATACATTGAAATCTCAACCAACATATTTAATAATATTAAAAATAGGGATGAACATTCACACAATAATACATACACTACCAGGGAATAGCCCTTCTGTGGCGCACCCACTTTGCCATTCTGTGTATGTGTATATGTGTGTGTAGTTCATGTGTGTATGTGTATATATGTTTTTAAAATTCAAAAAAAAAATCAAAAACTTGAGATGAAGTTCAAAAAATCCAAAAAAATCAAAAAATTCAAAAACCCCATAAAACTTCAAAAAATCCAAAAATTCAACAAATCTGATTTTTTTGAATTTTTTGAATTTTTTGATTTTGTTGAAAAAATATTCTTTTTGAAATAACTTTCTTTCCTTTTGGAATTTGAAGGATCTGAGAAAAGTTCACCAGGTTAACCCGGTGAAGCCGAGCTCCAATTTTTCTCTAGTTTTTTTTATATATTAAACGCATTTTTTCGACATCGTATGCAAAAGTTATGGCCGTTCAATTTTTTTTTCTTTTTTTTGCAAAAAAGGTCAAAATTCATTTCAAAATTTCTATACTAACTAGACACTAAACCTAACTATATCTCAGAAGATTTATTTTTTGAAGGTTTTATCATTTTCGTTTCTTTTTTGGAAAACTGAAAAGGCGATCCGGGAGGGGGGGGGGGTGGATCTGATTTTAAAAAAAACTGTGGCGCATGGGGCATGGTGCGCCACAGAAGTTCTGATTTCTGTGGTGCATGGCTCATGCGCCACAGAATTTGCCTTTCTTTGGCGCATCCCAACCCATGCGCCACAGAAAGGTCAAATTATGTGGCGCATCTGGCCCATGCGCCACAGAAAAGTCACCAGAGGATGCAATCCAAACATTGGTGGTGGGCCCCACCTTATTTCTGTGGCGCACCATGCCGCGTGCGCCACAGAAAGTAGGCATTCAGTGGCGCATGGGACCTCCATGCGCCACAGAATGTGAAACTTTCTGTGGCGCACCAGCTTAGGTGCGCCACAGAATATTTTTTGTGGCGCACGGCTCAATGGTGCGCCACAAAATGTGGATCCACAGAAAGGCTATTTCCTAGTAGTGATATGCATGTGTTTTTTCCATTTTCCCCCCACATTTAAGGTTAGTTTGTACATTGTAAAGGGTAGTATCTAAGAAGGAAAAAAACCATCTTGCGCAACTCACGTATTTTTTCAATGATATAAATTGAAAATTTATAACAGAAAACTAATTTTTTTTATGGTTAAAAATGCTAACTAAATAGTATATAACATATATTTTTATTAAAACACAATATGATTAAAAAATAAAAGTTTAAAAGTTTAGTATAACTAAATTTACTTTAACTTTACCGGGTCCAAAAATTTAGTTGGAACGACCCATGGGAGTAAGGAGGCAGATGAGGGTCGATCTTCCTTGATGTAGACATGGAGGCAATAAGCTGGCGAGGACAAGGATCCCTAGATCCGGTCACTTGGAGCTTGGTAGAGTAAGAGGAGAGAGATTAAGGGCACCGCATGGCTATAGGGAAGAACCAAACTCGTCGATGTGGGGAAATTTTCGATGAGAAAGAAGAGGGTGTGGTGGGTTACATTATGATATTTGGTTGGGAAATAGGATTTACGTTGGGTTGTTGTACAATGGGCCCCTTCTTAATGCAAAATTGGTATTAAGAATTGTAGTAAAAAGAATTAAACTTATGTCATTCTTGTGTAGAAGAGGCCAACACCTCCTCTCTTGCCAGATCCGTTGCTAGTAGCGGCGCGAAATGTGGAAGAGGCTGGTGCACATTGAAGAGGTCGACACCTCCTCTCCGGCCAGATCTATTGCTCGTAGTGGCAGAGCATGTGGAAAGAGGTTGGCGCATGGCGTGTCGGTGCGCACGATGAACTCCCGCCGAGGGGAAGGTATAAATCTTTGTGTGACCGGTCGTCATGACGATGAACTAGGGTTTCTAGGTGGCCATTTTAGCACATCAACAAAGGCACACACATAAGTGCAAATAGGCCACAACTGCACCATCTAATTGTACAACACATTACGTTTGCTCGTACACAGAAGTAAATACAATTACAAGCTCATATTGTTCAACACTAAATTGACAAACTAGTTCAACATAGACACATAAATTTTAGTGTAATTCACCACTCGTTATCTCCCTTCTGGTGCTTCTTGTGGTTCAAAAACCCCTCACCTTTTTTGCACCTGGGGCAAAGCCTTTCCTGCCATGTTGGACGTACTATGTCCTTCATAGTTAGGATGTTAAGGTACACAACTCATAGTTCATGTGTCTGTCTATTGTCGTGTACTTGTGATTTACTAGGGCAAGGGGCTTCCGCTCCGAGTACTGGTGTTGGTTTTATGGGAATTTCTTCTTCATGTTACTGTACAAACTGTTGATAAGGTCCATCGCTAGAGCACCCGGCCATTACGTCCCTTACGGCTCAACTTGTGATTTAGTATACTAGTTGGATGTCCCGTGGTACATTGATGGAATGAGAAATGACACACAACCAAGCACGCGCATGCCGTTCATCGTGTCCACGCTTGCGAAAGTGATGTTCTTGTGTTGAAAGCGATTGCGCGGTGCGCTCCTCGTTGGTGTATGATAACCCACATGTGTAGGGGATCGCTTGTAGCCTTTTCGATAAGTAAGAGTGTCGAACCCAATGAGGAGCTAAAGGTAGCATAAGTATTCTATCAAGTTCTATCAACCACTGATACAACTCTACGCACACTAAACGTTTGCCCTATCTAGGAAATAAAACTAGTGGAACAATATGAGTATGAAAGGATAGCTTTGCAAGATAATAAAGAACAATAAAGTAAGTTAGTTGCTGCAGCAATAAAGAACACTAAAGAACCATAAACCAACAGAACCATGAGTTTGGAAAAGTGGTGGAAAGAGTGACGGAATTTTCCAAGATTAATTAGTGAAGATACTTGGTTCATTGTCTTTGATGCAGTTTTCTTTGTGGGAGAGGCTAAATATACATGTTCTCAGCTACTTGTGATTACATATACTATATGATTGGAACGTTAGCAAGCATCCGCAACTACTAACCATTCATTAAGGTTTCCCCAACCATAGCCTTAAGTTTAAGGTCCTCTTTATCACATACGTGCAAGATTCAGGCTTGAATTCTTAGGTTTCTGTCACTCCGGCCGCCCTTCCCCCTTCCTCCTACACGTACTACAAATCTTAAGATGATGATACATGCGCGCATAAATATAATGGGCACCAAAGGACTGTACCATATCAACATACAACTCGAATGAACCAAAGATATTCAACAATTCAACCATAGGACAAAAAGATCTACGCAAACATAGTATAGATCATATAGAAACAATTGTTCCATCAAAACACCGTGTTTACATAGGGGATTACAAAGGTTTGTGAGAGAGTGGACCGTTGTAGCTACATGGAGATGATGATGGAGATGGAGAAGGAGGTAGCAAGGAGCGCAGGGCAGCGCCGGCGGCCGGCGGTGGCACAGGCGACTCCTCCTGCATGCACTGCCGGCCATCAAGGGGGTGCGCCGCCCCTTAGCCCCCTTCCTCCATGGCTTCTTGGTCCTGTAGGGAGCCCTCCGCCATGGAGATTAGGTCCATGGGGGAGGCAAAACCGTGGCTTTGGTGGCTGCAAATACATGACAATAGATGGCTCTCCCGAAAATTAGGGTTTCCTCTCTTTATATAAGCTAGGATGATAATCCTTGGCCCTCCGATGGATGCCCCTTTGATCCAAGGGCTCTTGGGCACCTCTAGAACCTTCCTAGGGCCTTCTCTCATCCTCCACGAGTCAATAGGGTCGTGACTTGACCTAATCCAACAAGTTTGGAAAAAGTTGGAGTCAATCACGTCACAATCTTTCGGATTCCTGTAATCAGATATTTTGCCTTCACTTCGATTGGACTGTTCTAGTCCTTGAATAAAAGGTATGGAAATTTCCAACCACATCCGCGACTAGACTTTTTCCATTTGACGTAGCATTATGTGGTAAAACTAACGATCTCTGAAATATGTAGAGGTGGACAGATTTCAGGAAAGTCGGACTCCACCTCCAACAGGGCTCTTTTTGCGTTTTTGACAATTTCCAAGTAATACCTTCACATCAAAGTGTAAAACAAGAACATTAATTGCGCACTTTTGCAACTATTAGTAGGTTAGTCCAAATAAATCATAAACTTAATATAAAAACAAGTGTCAAAGGCATAAAAGTGGCATGAGACAATAAAAAATTATAGATACGTTTTGGACGTATCAGTGTACACCACCTCCAGAATGGTGGTGCCGTGGGCAGGGATGTAGTAAGTTTTTGTGGGTAGTTTGTAGTCATCCATGGCTGTAGAAACAGGTGTTGGATTGGGGCGGAACAAGCGAATATATAAGAGAGAAAATGTAACCCGATTAGAGCAGCTGCTGGAAAATGGCAACCGATCAGATCAGTTGCTAGAAAATGGCAATCTACTATAGCTGTTATTGTGATTTTTTTGTTTAGATTCTTGTAAATTTTCAAGGGTACATCTCTTAATATTATATGACCCATTAAGTGTTTTTTGTTACAAGTGCATCTTTTAATTTTTACGGTATATCTACTAATATAGAACTCTACATTTAGTTCACATGGCTAAGTTGAACTTGTTTGAAATAAAGAAGAATATTGCAGTGACGTTGCATAAAAGTGGCTTGACGTGTTTGCCAATATGAAGTCGTGTACAAAAATTATGCCATAAAAATGTAAGTTTGTTTTTCCATGATATGTGTCCTTTGTGTTACTATATTTTTTTTCGAATTAGCGGTATATAGTCATTGGGAAGTAATAACTGTTGGGAACCCCAAGTGAAAGATATGATATAGTGCAGCAGCAAATTTTTTGCGAGTGAAGAGTCAAGATTTATCAAACCAGTAGGAATACCAAGTTACACAAAGTTTGAAGTAGACCTGCCCGCAAAACACAAAGCTCCCTGTCCCCAACGTTTTAGGAAGCTTGTCAATCTTCCCATCTCGCTAAAATAAAGAATTAAACGTAGTGTGGAAGATAATTGCAAATAAGTAAAAAGTAAAAATGGACCAGCGAGCAAGTGATGGTGGAAGGTAAGTAAATAAGGTTGTAAAAAATGTAAAAAGATGGACCGGGGCATAGTTTCACTAGGGTGTCTCTCTTTTAATTTAAAACATTGTTGGGTAAACAAATTACAACTAGCCAATTGATAGAATTATGATCATGTCATTATCACAAAGTGTATAAGGCAAGTATTAATGTAGGCATCACATCAAGATATATGGACCGCGCACCAACACCACATCTATACCAAATACTCCACTTCGAGACCACATACCAGACGTGCATCTCTAGAAATTAAGTTGTAAACAATAGAGTATCGCATTAAACTAAGTGATGTAAACAACATTTATTATCAACAAATAGAAATGAACATCGTTGTTTTACCCTTACTAGCAACATCACACGCCACCCTAAGTCGTTTCGTGTCACTCGAGCCTAGGGATAGATGAGACATGACACTATCGAACATATACTCCCTCTTGGAGAGTTAATCAACTATTTGGCCAAAACAATCATAAAGGCGGCGACTCGGTATGTGTTTCGTAAAATATATCTTCAGCACTAAATTTTTTAGGGTTAAAGAAATTTTACAGGCGAAGGCGGAGACCGTGGCGGTGGACGAGGTGGTGCAACGGGTGGGACCCGTGGCAGGCTCTTGGCCTGCAGCCAGGTGTCGGGGCCTTGCCTCGGTTCTTCCCTTACCTTGCCCTTTCGCCTCTTGGCTTCTTTCCTTCGATAAAAAATCTCAGTAAATTATGGTCCTTTTCCGAGGATATTTCTTTAATAGATTTCAGAAATACAAAAACAGCAGAAAGCATGAACTGACACTTGGCATCTTGTTAATAGGTTAGTTCAAGAAAATGCCATATAATGATATTAAATCATAGTAGAAATATATAACAATGATATAAAAGTAGAATGAAACATTCAAGAATTATAGATACGTTTTGGACATATCAGGAAGTCGTCCAGCGGTCCCAAAAGTTACAGCTATTTTTGCAATATCCGGATGCATGTATATTTAGTTAATATCTATATTTTGTCTGCTGAAAACGAGGAGTTTATTTTGGGCACCCTGCGTACAAATGATCTAGTGGATAGTGTTGAAAATATAAGCAATTTAGCTATTGATTTAATCCACGAAAACAGTAAATAGTTTATGACTAGAATAACCAGAATTATACTAATCATGCGATCTACTTGAATAGTAGATAAATAGAACGAATCTAAAGCAACTACTACAAGCAGAAACTGTAGCAGTATCGTAAACAGGAAGATCAAGTAATCATACGGTGCAGCGGCAGCCGAAGCGTTGGCGTTGCTGTTGTCGCCCATGTCGTCGATGAAGAGGCTGCCGATGTCGGAGAAGAAGTCGTGTTGGGGAAGAACTCGATGCCAGTAGTCGCGCGAGTGCGCTCCCCAAAAACCTGATCGCCCCTCTCCCGTACAGGATCACAAGAGGCGGGGTTCCGGAGGCCTACTGTCCCTTCAACCGGTGCACGCCGGAAGACGGGATGGAGAAGACTTGGAAGACGGCGGCGCAAGGTTTTGGAACGGTGGTGCGAGACCATGTGTTGCGTATATGCCAAAATTGGCTTGGTTCGGTTTTATATAGTGCAGGTTGGGAGTCAAACAGCCCTCATAAACGCGTCCGTTTATGATTTAGAAACTGCCGTATTAAACACGTCCGTTTATGAATTAAAAACGGTCACAATAAACGTGTTTGTGAATCAGAAACGGCTGTATTAACCGTGTCTGTTAATGAATTAGAAACGGCCGTAATAAACGTGACCGTTACTAATTAATCAATGACTCATTAATTTGTGAATCAGAAACGGCTGTATTAACCGTGTCTGTTAATGAATTAGAAACGGCCGTAATAAACGTGACCGTTACTAATTAATCAATGACTCATTAATTTTCCCAATTAACAAAATATAATAATGTGCCAATGAGAATTTCTGAATTTATCTTGGGCTAGTAAATACTAGTAAATTCCAACAATCCCCCACAAAGTCTCATTGGCTCATATCTCATCATTCAGTTCCAAAACATTGTTTTATATACCGGTACTCAGTGGAGACTGTTAAGTTGAACTTCCACTTAGAAACTTATGCTACACTAGATCACAACTTGGATAGTGGACTATGCCTTGAACTACAAGTTTGCTGCGACTTAGTTTCACACAAGCCCTTGACCAATACTGAGCTGCCGCAAGGCTTCCCCGCGGGTGGAGCTTATGCGTCATACTCCAAGACCTTTCATGAGTTTATTAAAGAGCACCCAACTCTCACGGACTGCGACGTTTAACAGTCAGACTCATATAGGTGTATTCCTCAAGAGATGCTCTGCAGGACAACATCTCCGCTTATAAAAGTAAGCCACTTGGAATACATTAAGATAAATATCAACCTGCCATACAGAATAGAAGAGTATTGCATCTTCATGGAGTGGGAAATATAATATAAGGATACTCTCCTCTCAGCTGCCCAACAGCTTGTCTCCCACTTCTAATTCACGGGATCTCCGATCACATAGAGTAGGTTACCACTGTGGACAACTCATACCGTGGGTCTCAAACCCATCTCCCTCGATGCACTATCTATCACATTACGTGATAAACCCTTTGTGAAGGGATCTGCCAAATTCTTAGACGTTTGGATATAATCCAACGCAATGACTCCGGAGTTCTTTAATTTTCGGACAGATTTCAATCTCCTCTTCACATGCCTTGATGACTTCATATTATCCTTAGAACTTTTAATCTTGTGTATCACAGTTTGATTATCACAGTTCATAAGGATAGCGGGTATTGGTTTTTCAACCACAGGTAAGTCCATCAAAAGCTCTCGAAGCCACTCTGCTTCAACAGTGGCTGTGTCCAACGCTGTGAGTTCTGCTTCCATAGTTGACCTCGTTAAGATGGTCTGCTTGCAAGACTTCCAGGAAACAGCTCCACCACCGAGTGTAAACACATAACCACTCGTGGCCTTAATCTCATCAGCATCAGATATCCAATTTGAATCACTATAACCCTCCAGTACCCTCGGGTATCCAGAGTAGTGAATTCCATAGCTCGCAGTGCCTTTTAAATAACGCATAACTCTCTCGAGCGCATGCCAATGATCATCTCCCGGATTAGAAACAAACCGGCTCAACTTGCTCACAGCAAAAGAGATGTCAGGCCTCGTGGCACAAGCCAAATACATAAGCGAGCCAATAATCTGAGAATATCTCAGTTGATCTCTAGCAGTCTGTTGATTCTTTCGAAGCAACACACTAGGATCATATGGTGTCGGAGAAGGCTTACAGTCGTCATACCCGAATCGACTCAAGACCTTTTCCACATAGTGAGACTGAAGCAGTGTAATCCCACCATCACCATCTCTCAGCAGCTTGATGTTCAAGATAACATCGGCTACTCCTAGATCCTTCATCTCAAAGCAACGAGATAAGAAATCCTTAACCTCCTTGATTAGATCAAGGTTGGTTCCAAAGATCAGTATGTCATCGACATACAGACAGAGAATAACTCCCTCGCCCCCACCATAGCGATAGTACACACATTTGTCAGATTCGTTTATAATGAAACCTGCAGCAGTTAAAGTTCTTTCAAACTTTTCGTGCCATTGCTTAGGAGCTTGCTTAAGGCCATATAAGGACTTCAACAACTTGCACACCTTTGCTTCCTGACCAGGTACTACAAAACCATCGGGCTGATCCATGTAAATTTCCTCGTCTAACTCTCCATTTAGGAAAGCTGTCTTCACGTCCATTTGATGAACGAGAAGCCCATGTGAGGCAGCCAATGAAAGTAGCACTCGAATCGTGGTCAGTCTAGCCACAGGTGAGTAAGTATCAAAGAAGTCTTCACCTTCTTTCTGGGTATAACCCTTGGCCACAAGCCGCGCCTTGTACTTCTCAATAGTACCATCAGGCCTAAGCTTTTTCTTGAACACCCACTTACATCCTACAGGTTTACACCCATAAGGACGATCAGTGACTTCCCAGGTTCCGTTAGCCAAGATGGAATCCATCTCGCTACGAACAGCTTCCTTCCAGTAGTCAGCATCAATAGATGCATAGGCTTCTGAAATGGTACTAGGGGTGTCATCAACAAGGTACACAATGAAATCATCACCAAAGGACTTTGCAGTCCTCTGTCTCTTGCTCCTAACAGGAGCTTCATTGTCATCCTCCACAGGGTTATCAGTGTGTTCTATCGAAATGGTAGGTTCAGGAATAACAGCTAATTCCTGACTAGATGTGCTAGGTATCTCCTGATTTGATGAGCTAGGCATACCCTTCATGGGAAAGATATCCTCAAAGAAAGTCGCATCCTTCGACTCCATAATCGTACCAACATGAACGTCGGATACCTCAGATTTGACTACCAAAAATCTATAACCAACGCTATGAAAAGCGTAGCCCAGAAGAACACAATCCACGGTTTTTGGTCCAAGCTTGCGCTTCTTGGGAATTGGAATATTGACTTTCGCCAAACAGCCCCAAGTACGTAAGTAAGAGAGTTTCAACTTTTTCCTTTCCCATTCCTCAAATGGAGAAACAGTTTTATCTTTTATGGGAACTCGGTTTAGGACATGACAAGCTGTCAATAGAGCCTCCCCCCACCATGCCTGAGACAGTCCCGAAGTGTCTAACATGGCGTTAACCAAATCAGTTAGAGTTCGGTTCTTTCTTTCAGCCACTCCATTTGACTGAGGCGAGTAGGGAGGCGTCCTCTCATGTATTATACCATGTTCCGCACAAAACGAATCAAATTCATTGGAAAAATATTCTCCACCACGATCAGACCTTAGCCTTTTAATCTTTCGATCAAGTTGGTTCTCTGCTTCAGCTTTATAGTTTTTGAAGTAGTTTAAAGCCTCATCTTTTGTTTTCAGAAAATACACATAACAATATCTAGTGGAGTCATCAATAAGCGTCATGAAATATTTCTTTCCGCCTTTTGTCAACACGCCATTCATCTCACAAAGATCTGAATGTATAAGTTCCAGTGGCGCCAAGTCTCTTGCCTCCGCAGCCGTATGAGACTTGCGAGGTTGCTTAGCTTGCACACACACTTGACACTTGGAACCTTTGACAGTAGTGAATTTCGGAATTAAATCCAAATTAGCTAGCCGCGTCATGCAACCAAAGTTAATATGACAAAGTCGTGAATGCCAAACATTATATTCAAATTCGTGACAAATATGATTAATAACTTTGGTGCAAATATCTGACAAAGATAGGCGGAACAAGCCTCCGCACTCATAGCCTTTACCAACAAATTGTCCATACTTAGATATTACAACTTTATTGGACTCGAAAACCAACTTATAACCATCTCGACACAGAAGAGATCCGCTAACGAGATTTTTATTGATGGAGGGCACATGATGAACGTTCTTCAGGCGCACGGTCTTCCCCGAAGTAAACTTCAGATCGACCGTACCAACACCACGAACAGAAGCATGTGAGTTGTTCCCCATCAGCACGGGAGAAGTCCCTGTGACCTGGTAAGAAGAAAACATGGAAGCATCAGCACAAACATGTACATTGGCACCAGTGTCAATCAACCATTCAGGAGAATGACAAACTGAAAGAATGGTAGGAAATATACCGTACCCAGATTCCTTCATCTCAGTGTCGCCGATGACAACATTGGCAGTCTTGCCGCTGTTCTCCGATGTGCGAAGCTCATGGCGGTTAGGACAGCGAGGTGCCCAGTGATTCGGATCACCGCAAACATGGCATGCTCCCTTCCTTGGCTTATTGTTGTTCTTCTTGAAGTTGGTAGACTGTGAAGGCTTGTGCCTATCGTCAGACTTGCCTTTACCCCCGATTTGTTCTTGTTAAACTTGGGCTTGTGGGGCGGCTGGTAATTCTTCTTCTGTACCACATGGGCACTAGAACCAGCCTCAGCAACTCGAGCACGTGTATCCTTTGCTCTCGCCTTCTCTTCAACATCAAGCGACCCAATGAGATCCGAAACGGAAAACTCTTGTCTCTTGTGTTTCAGAGAAGTAGCAAAGTTGCTCCACGAAGGTGGAAGCTTGGCGATAATGCCACCGGCAACAAACTTGTCCGGTAAATTACACTTAAAGTGCTCAAGTTCCTTAGCGAGTGACTGTATCTCATGAGCCTGCTGTACAACAGAGCGCTCATCAGTCATCTTGTAGTCATAGAATTGCTCCATGACGTACAGCTCGCTGCCAGCGTCCGAGGCACCAAACTTGGCCTCGTTGCCGTTATCAAACGACATATACGAGTCCACAATGGAGTCGTCAAGAACACTCAGAAGGGCACCCTTGAAAAGGGTATCGAGCTTCTCAAAAGCTTCCAGTTGTTCAGCATTGAGATCGCCCTCAGGCTTGCCTTTGGTGGCAGCATAGCAGTTACTGTTTTGAAACCAGTAAACTGCTCTCATGCGCCACCGTTTATACTGTACCCCTTTGAAGGGAAACGGCCTCATAGACGCGAGAAAGCCAGGCGCAGCAAATTGCCTATAATCAGGTTTTTGGATTGTTGAAATATAAGCAATTTAGCTATTGATTTAATCCGCGAAAACAGTAAATAGTTTATGACTAGAATAACCAGAATTATACTAATCATGCGATCTACTTGAATAGTAGATAAATAGAACGAATCTAAAGCAACTACTACAAGCAGAAACTGTAGCAGTATCGTAAACAGGAAGATCAAGTAATCATACGGTGCAGCGGCAGCCGAAGCGTTGGCGTTGCTGTTGTCGCCCATGTCGTCGATGAAGAGGCTGCCGATGTCGGGGAAGAAGTCGTCGTTGGGGAAGAACTCGATGCCAGTAGTCGCGCGAGTGCGCTCCCCAAAAACCTGATCGCCCCTCTCCCGTACAGGATCACAAGAGGCGGGGTTCCGGAGGCCTACTGTCCCTTCAACCGGTGCACGCCGGAAGACGGGATGGAGAAGACTTGGAAGACGGCGGCGCAAGGTTTTGGAACGGTGGTGCGAGACCATGTGTTGCGTATATGCCAAAATTGGCTTGGTTCGGTTTTATATAGTGCAGGTTGGGAGTCAAAGCAGCCCTCATAAACGCGTCCGTTTATGATTTAGAAACTGCCGTATTAAACACGTCCGTTTATGAATTAAAAACGGTCACAATAAACGTGTTTGTGAATCAGAAACGGCTGTATTAACCGTGTCTGTTAATGAATTAGAAACGGCCGTAATAAACGTGACCGTTACTAATTAATCAATGACTCATTAATTTGTGAATCAGAAACGGCTGTATTAACCGTGTCTGTTAATGAATTAGAAACGGCCGTAATAAACGTGACCGTTACTAATTAATCAATGACTCATTAATTTTCCCAATTAACAAAATATAATAATGTGCCAATGAGAATTTCTGAATTTATCTTGCTAGTAAATACTAGTAAATTCCAACAGATAGTGTATACGAACTTGTCGTGCATTGAAGGTGTATCGAGACTTGAACTTCATCAAAAATCTAGATAAACTCTTGGTGCCAAGCCGGCTCGGCACACTATTAACAATTATGGAATCAAATGTAAGTTTGTTCTCCCTGTTATGTGCCCTTTATGTTATATGTATAGTGAGCTAATAATGTAGAAGCCATATTCTCTCTTTCGTTTTGAGTGACATTTGTATGTACGAGACGCATAACAAGAGGTGGTTTGGAAAAGCATTGGAACATCTAGCAGTACCTCTTTGCTACCCAACAAAAAAGACATGCAGAACATTTTGTGATCATATATCTTATTATAGTCTTATAGGTTTAGTGAGATATTGTTGCTCTTGACACGACAATGTGCAATCGGTGATATTATGATAGAAATGTCTTGATTAGATTGTTGTTATGAATGAAATATGTTATCGTTTTGCTGCTTGTGTTGTAACATTTTAATGTGCAGTGGAATCTATATTCCTACCTTAGACAGACGAAAAAGGCTCGGTGCAAACGAGTGAAACTAGAAACTCCATAACTCTGAGCCCAACATAAAAAAAAGAGACGTCGGTAACCATTGCCGATAAATGGGATCATCGCGAAAGAGGGCCTGCACATCAGTGACAGGTCCCAGGTAACGTACCCTTTCTCCGCCGTCGAAATCGATTTTGACCCGCGTCCATAGAGTCGCTTTGTACTAGTGTCTTCTTTGCCACAACGTCTACAGTAGAAGGATTTGGTACATGTCCAGGGATTGGCAAGGCCACGACGACCTTCCTATTGATATTTGGAACGAGGCCAACTAGGTTAAAGATTGGTGGCCCTATATCTCCTCTGGGAGGGGAGTTGTCCGTAAGCTATCCCGTGCATCGCCATGCTTTTGTCTATTAAAATCCGGAACGAGCGCAACGCAAGAATGTTTCGAGATCTCATCTTCTATGCCGCCCCTCCTAGTGTGAATGATTCAGGAGGATGCGTTGTCTTGAGTGAACAATTGGGATCCCCTTTTACTTGAAGAGTAGGCTTTTATTTCTGTGTGGCACAATTGCATCCATGTCGTGTTCTTGAAAGCTTTGTTCTGTAGTACCATCCTAAATAGACTGAGGAAAATTTTGAAAAAGTAAACTTATTGTGGTCCTGAACCCAAAACGAAACAACAATTTTTTTTTTTGAGAATAATGTGGACGTATCACCGCTCGAATAGATAGAATAAGAATTGACCTAGTTTATAAGGAAAACCGGACCCAAAAACCATATAAACTGAACAAAGCCCTGTTTATGAGAAAAACAGGGCCCAAAAAACCGCAAAAAACAAAAATGGCATGTTGGTGTGTTTACGTACCGTAGCACATTCCCGTATGAAGAAGGCATGTCTTTCCGTGCGTACGAATCAGCCGGGACTCGGAGTTTAAGAAGATTCAATGCATGAGTCAATAGGGGATCGCTTGTAGCCTTTTCGATAAGTAAGAGTGTCGAACCCAACGAGGAGCTAAAGGTAGGATAAGTATTCTATCAAGTTCTATCAACCACTGATACAACTCTACGCACACTAAACGTTTGCCCTATCTAGGAAATAAAACTAGAGGAACAATATGAGTATGAAGGATAGCTTTGCAAGATAATAAGAACAATAAAGTAAGTTAGTTTCTGCAGCAATAAAGAACACTAAAGAACCATAAACCAACAGAACCATGAGTGTGGAAAAGTGGTGGAAAGAGTGACGGCATTTTCCAAGATTAATTAGTGAAGATACTTGGTTCATTGTCTTTGATGCAGTTTTCTATGTGGGAGAGGCTAAATATACATGTTCTCAGCTACTTGTGATTACATATACTATATGATTGGAACGTTAGCAAGCATCCACAACTACTAACCATTCATTAAGGTTTCCCCAACCATAGCCTTAAGTTTAAGGTCCTCTTTATCACATACGTGCAAGATTCGGGGTTGAATTCTTAGGTTTCTATCACTCCGGCAGCCCTTCCCCTTCCTCCTACACGTACTACAAACCTTAAGATGATGATACATGTGCGCATAAATATAATGGGCACCAAAGGACTGTACCATTCAACATACAACTCGAATGAACCAAAGATATTCAACAATTCAACCATAGGACAAAAGATCTACGCAAACATAGTATAGATCATCTAGAAACAATTGTTCCATCAAAACACCGTGATTACATAGGGGATTACAGAGTTTTGTGAGAGAGTGGACCGTTGAAGCTACATGGAGATGATGATGGAGATGAAGAAGGAGGTGATGACCAACAAGTATAGGGGGTGTATCGTAGTACTTTCGATAAATAAGAGTGTCGAACCCAACGAGGAGCAGAAGGTGTTGACAAATAGTTTTGATCAAGGAATCACTGTAAATACTAGCAGACAAGTTTTAGGGGTTTTTGATATTGCAGATAAATAAAATGCGTGTAAATAAAAGACAGTAATAATAATTGCAGCAAGTGGCCCAATCCTTTTTAGAGCAAAGGATAAGCCGGTTGGTTTACTTATGATGGCAAAATGTTCTTGAGGACACACGGGAATTTCGTCAAGTGCTTTCGCTTCCTACAGCTGATTAATCTTTATTGTTTTGATAAGTGTTGTGTGGGTGAACCTATGCTAATGCACTGCCCTAACTTGGACTAATACATACTTGTGATTAAACCCCTTGCAAGCATCCGCGTTACAAGGAAGTAATTAAGATAAATCTAACCACAGCCTTAAACTCTGAGATCCTACACTCCCTCATGGACCGGTTTACTAACGGGGGTTTAGCTTTCTTCACTCCGGCAACCCCACAATTAGTAGCCGAATACACAATGCATTCCCTAGGCCCAGAAAGGTGAAGTGTCATGTAGTCGACGTTCACACGACACCACTAGAAGAATAACACCACAACTTAAATATCAAACCATTAAATATTACTCAACATAGTTCCACTACTAACAGCATGACTTCTCCCATGTCCTCAAGAACTGAACGAACTACTCACAAGACATCATATGGATCATGATCAGAGGAGATATAATGATGAATAACAATCTGGACATATACTTCAATTCACCGAAAAAACTTAATAGCATCAACCACAAGTTGAAATCAACACCGGGAAAGTTTCCCCTATGAACTACCCAAAGTATAACCCTAGATGTTACAGCGGAACGAAGTGGAGCGGTGGAGATGATGGTGACGGCGGTGGAGATGATGATGATGATCCCGATGAAGTCCGGCGTGATGATGATGACGATGGCGATGGTTTCCCCCCCCCCCCTCCGGGAAGGAATTTTCCCGGCAGATTTCTGCCTGCCGGAGAGCTTTTTCTCTCTCCGTGATTTCCGCCTCGTGGAGGCGGCGGAATATTTCCTCAATGACTCCCCACGTCTTAGGGTTTCTGGGGGATGAAATACGCGAAGGGGGAGCGCCAGAGGTGGGCCAGGGTGGCCACACCATGCGCCGGCGCGGCAGAGGGGGGGCCGCGCCGTGGGGTGGTGTGGGCCCCTCGTGGCCCATCTCAGCCTCCCCTTTTGGCTGGCTCCGGCATCTGACAAAATAGGAACATCTGTATATTTTCCGTGAATTGTTGATCTTCAGAAATAGGGTGTCTTGACGATGCTTTTTCCAGCTGAATTCTGACTCCGGCAGTTAATTCTCCAATAATCATCAAACATGCAAAATAAGATAAAATAACATAAGTATATCATCCAAATATGAAATATATCAATGAATACCAGTAAATTATGATATAAAATAGTGATGCAAAATGGACGTATCATGAGGTAGCAAGGAGCGCAGGGCAGCGCCAGCGGCCGGCGGTGGCACAGGCGGCTCCTCCTGCATGCGCTGCCGGCCATCAAGGGGTGCGCCGCCCCTTAGCCCCCTTCCTCCATGGCTTCTAGGTCCTGTAGGGAGCCCTCCCCCATGGAGATTAGATCCATGGGGGAGGCAAAACCGTGGCTTTGATGGCTGCAAATTCATGACAATAGATGGCTCTCCCGAAAATTAGGGTTTCCTCTCTTTATATAAGCTAGGACGATAATCCTTGGCCCTCCGATGGATGCCCTTTGATCCAAGGGCTCTTGGGCACCTCTAGAACCTTCCTAGGGCCTTCTCTCATCCTCCATGAGTCAATAGGGTCGTGACTTGACCTAATCTAACAAGTTTGGAAAAAGTTGGAGTCAATCACGTCACAATCTTTCGGATTCCTTTAATCAGATATTTTGCCTTCACTTCGATTGGACTGTTCTTGTCCTTGAATAAAAGGTAAACAACATCCGCGACTAGACTTTTTCCATTTGACGTAGCATTATGTGGTAAAACTAACGATCTCTGAAATATGTAGAGGTGGACAGATTTCAGGAAAGTCGGACTCCACCTCCAACAGGGCTCCTTTTGCGTTTTTGTCAATTTCCAAGTAATACCTACACATCAAAGTGTAAAACAAGAACATTGTGCACTTTTGCAACTATTAGGAGGTTAGTCCAAATAAATCATAAACTTAATATAAAAACCAATGTCAAAGGCATAAAAGTGGCATGAAACAATAAAAAATTATAGATACGTTTTGGACGCATCAGTGTACACCACCTCCAGAATGGTGGTGCCGTGGGCAGGGATGTAGTAAGTTTTTGTGGTTAGTTTGTAGTCATCCATGGATGTAGAAACAGGTGTTGCATTGGGGCGGAACAAGCGAATATATAAGAGACATAAGGAATGCAATATGTTGCTGCCACAAAGAAGAGAGAAAATGTCAACCGATTAGAGCAGCTGCTGGAAAATTGCAACCGATCAGATCAGTTGCTTGAAAATGGCAATCTACTATAGCTGTTATTGTGATTTTTTGTTTAGATTCTTGTAAATTTTCAAGGGTACATCTCTTAATATTATATGACCCATTAAGTGTTTTTTGTTACAAGTGCATCTTTTAATTTTTACGGGTATATCTTCTAATATAGAACTCTACATTTAGTTCACATGGCTAAGTTGAACTTGTTTGAAATAAAGAAGAATATTGCAGTGACGTTGCATAAAAGTGGCTTGACTTGTTTGCCAAAATGAAGTCGTGTACAAAAATTATGCCATAAAAATGTAAGTTTGTTTTTCCATGATATGTGTCCTTTGTGTTACTATATTTTTTTTCGAATTAGCGGTATATAGTCATTGGGAAGTAATAACTGTTGGGAACCCCAAGTGAAAGATATGATATAGTGAAGCAGCAAATTTTTTGTGAGTGAAGAGTCAAGATTTATCAAACCAGTAGGAATACCAAGCTACACAAAGTTTGAAGTAGACCTACCCGCAAAACACAAAGCTCCCTGTCCCCAACGTTCTAGGAAGCTTGTCAATCTTCCCGTCTCGCTAAAATAAAGAATTAAACGTAGTGTGGAAGATAATTGCAAATAAGTAAAAAGTAAAAATGGGCCAGCGAGCAAGTGATGGTGGAAGGTAAGTAAATAAGATTGCAAAAAATGTAAAAAGATGGACCGGGGCATAGTTTCACTAGTGGTGTCTCTCTTTTAATTTAAAACATTGTTGGGTAAACAAATTACAACTAGCCAATTGATAGAATTATGATCATGTCATTATCACAAAGTGTATAAGGCAAGTATTAATGTAGGCATCACATCAAGATATATGGACCGCGCACCAACACCACATCTATACCAAAATACTCCACTTCGAGACCACATACCTGAAGTGCATCTCTAGAAATTAAGATGTAAACAACAGAGTATCGCATTAAACTAAGTGATGTAAACAACATTTATTATCAACAAATAGAAATGAACATCGTTGTTTTACCCTTACTAGCAACAACACACGCCACCCTTAGTCGTTTTGTGTCACTCGAGCCTAGGGATAGATGAGACATGACACTATCGAACATATACTCCCTCTTGGAGAGTTAAACAACTATTTGACCAAAACAATCATAATGGCGGCGCTCGGTATGTGTTTCGTAAAATATATCTTCAGCACTGAAATTTTTAGGGTCAAAGAAATTTTACAGGCGAAGGCGGAGACCGAGGCGGTGGACGAGGTGGTGCCATGGTTGGGACCCGTGGTAGGCTCCTGGCCTACAGCCATGTGTCGGGGTCTTGCCTCGGTTCTTCCCTTACGTTTCCCTTTCGTCTCTTGGCTTCTTTCCTTCGATAAAAAATCTCAGTAAATTATGGTCCTTTTCCGAGGATATTTCTTTAATAGATTTCGGAAATACAAAAACAGCAGAAAACATGAACTGACACTTGGCATCTTGTTAATAGGTTAGTTTAAGAAAATTCCATATAATGATATTAAATCATAGTAGAAATATATAACAATGATATAAAAGTAGAATGAAACATTCAAGAATTATAGATACGTTTTGGACATCTGTTTGGGTTTGGCGAGGCATCTGTTTGGGTTTAGCATAGATGAGTAAAAGATAGATAGATGCTAAGTAAGAATCCTACCCAACACAGCAGATCAAGACAAAACATCTTACAATCAACATCTAACCAACGAACGCCACAAGGTTCAAACACAGAAAAACAATCTAGTATTGGCATACAACCTAAGTTGGTATGATCAGTACCCTAAAACGATGTCGTTGTTCTAATAAGGTGGTAGTTTCTAGTCTATCTCCATCTTGAGTGCTTCAAGTTCTTCTTCAGTTTTCTTCAAAATCTTCTAAGTGCTTGAACTCATAATCTGATTTCTTCAATGATCTTCCCTGTAGGTAGTGCTTCATGTTGAGTCGTAGCATTTCTTCATGAAGTATCAGACTTACTCTTGGTCATCACCAAACATGTCTTCATGGATACAAAGAAGTAGGTCATCTAGAATAAAATAAGAATTTTCTAGAAGGTTGATAGTAGATGAGAGTACTAGAAAGATAAAATGAAAAGTTTTGTTTTTAGTAACCTGAATAAAAAATAGATTTTAATCCTATGGTCAAACCTATTTCTATCCATGTCTAGGGTCTCGAATCTACAGGCAACACAGTGCTCTGATACCATCTGTAGCGTGCCTGCACTTAAAATATGGCAAGGTACCTGTGTATAGTGCAAACCCCTGGATCGAATCATTTGCACACACAGTCTAAGATGAAATATCACAACATTGTATCATTATTACACGAATGATCCAGTACTTGGTAAAATATTCATTACAAATTGCATAGCATAATGCTAGCTTTGAAAGAGTAAAGCAGCGGAAATAATAATCTTCATGGAGTCCTCATCCTCAGCATGTGCCACAGGCGAAAAACATGTTGGTTGCAGACTCGAAACCTTAACGAAAACTCACTCGTCATCAGAACAATCTGCAACAAATAAAATTTTGCAACAGAGTGGGTCAGAACCATTAAAAATGGATCTGGCAAGTGACACTATGTGGACACTTAATGGAATAACTCTAATAACCTATATGCATATTTGGCTGGTGGAGTTTCAAGGCTGTTTTGCATAAAAGCCAATTTTTTCTATCTTTTATAAAACATTTTTCTTTTGTCAAAACAGGTATTGCATGAAAACCACCCTCTTGTCTACCTTTATTCAACCTTCAATATTTTAACTTAAGAAATTGGAATGTCGGGAGCCTCCGTTGTCGTCCTTGATCAGCTGCTCAAATTGTCCGTAACCGGGGACACGGCTAAGTACTTAGTTTTTTACACTCTCGAGAGGTTGTGCACTTTCACCACGAGACCCAACAAACCCAAACTATCCTCAAGCACTCAATTTGTGCTAAGGAAAAGGAGAGAGTTGAGACGAGACCTTTGGGAAACAGTCCCCTGTTCCTCTGGCAGACCCGTACAGACATTCATCCGCTAAGACCTGCCGGAATCAGGTTCCTAAAACTTACTTAGTCAAGGCAGAGCCATTATACCAAGTGGCTGCACTGGAAGCTTCTTCACTTAGACAAAACATTGGTCCCTTTAATACCCTGGGTGGCAACCACAAGTGACCATACCTTAGAGGTCACCCCTAAGAGATGACACTCAACCTTTCCATCATCTTTTCAAAACCAAGTCCACCCAGGTGATAGATTACTTAGTAGAATTAAACTTTAAAGAAAACACATTTGCATAGCATCAAATAATCTACTAAGTTATCAAAGGGGTTCTAGACACAACTAGTGTAAAGGTATGGTGGGTTGAGCATATAACAATAATACTATCCAACACATGCATATAAAGAAATACACTAAGTAATGCATATAAAAATACTTAGGAAATTTATGGGGGTGTGCCACTTGCCTTGGCAAACAGAAGTGTAGTAGTAGCAGTTGCAACCACTTTCGTCTCTCTCCGGAATTTCTAACAATTCAAACAAATCACAAATAAACATACAATCATAAATACAACACTTAGAAAAATATGATATGCATGAGATCCAGGATGACACAGTAATTATGATATGAAAGACATGCAAACAAAATAAGGGAAGGACATAAATAACAATATCCCATTTAGCTAAGGCAAGGTCCAGGTTGAGCCTAAAGTAATCTTGATAAAACAACTTGAAAAGTTGTAAGGTTATTCTAAATTTTATTTTACAACTTTGGTCTTCAAATAATCTTCAACTCCTTTGTAGCTTCATTGATCTTCAATGGTCTTCAATTAGCACTCTAGGAACTTAGTCTTAAACACCAAGGACTTGGTCTATGTCCAAAATGAGACAAAAATAGAAAGTAGAAAAGATAGACAGCATGGAGTAGTTGGTCTTCCAAGAAGCTTCTCCTTGCTTCCTTGTAGCTTTCTCCTTGATGTGTTGATTTCATTGAAAAATTGTAGACTTGATGGTTCTGTAGACTTGTTGATCTTGGCATCACCATAGCTGGTCTTGAATGTAACTTAGCCACCATGAAGTCTAATAGAAGAAGGAGGAAAAGAGAGAAGGCAGGAAAGACTTAAAAAAATAGGGTGGTTGGTCTTCATGAACTTCCTCTTGATTTCTTCTAAGTACTTTTCTTCTTGGAGATGCTTCTGGAGTCTTGTTTTCTTGCTAAGTCCTTCTTTGGCCCTTCATGGTTCCCACTAATTCTAGCTTAGTGGTTTTCGACTAGGAGGGTCAAAAGGGCTAACATGCACCCTCCATTATTCTAAGGAGGAAAGTCATGTGAGAAGTACAAAAATAATACTAAGGATTTAATATGCATGCCATGCTTATGAAAAATGCTCTAGGAAATGCAAGACAAGTAAGATGGTCCAAAAATGACTAAGGACCAAAGGTCAAAACAATGAGTCCAAATAGTTTCTAAGGAAAAGTAACAAAACATAGTTGCTAAATTTTCTAAGGAAAATACTGTAACAAAATAGTTGATAATTTTCTAAGGACAAACATTTGTCAAAGCAAGTACTTAGAATATTTTCTAAGGAAAACAACTAAGTTTTCAAGATGCTAAATTTTTCTAAGGACAAGATCTAGTATTAATAAGATGTTGAAAAATTTCTAAGGAAAAGTGTTGCCAAATTTATTTATCAAAAATTTCTAAGGAAGAAAGAAATACTTTATTTGGAGAGCAGAATATTTCTAAGTACTTTTGTAACCAAGTTGATCAAAAATATGACTAAGTCATTTTATTAGTCGAAAATATGAAGAAAATTAATTTTAATTATTAAAATACCACCTAAAAGCATTTAATTCATATTAATTATGAAAAGCATAGAAAAATACTTTTACAAAAATAGTAGAGTAAACCTACGGCCAATACTTAGGCATACAGATTTATAGCAAAAGAGTTTGATCAAAAATCAAATTTTAAATTAGAGTTATGTTCAAAATACTATTTAAGCCACTTTTAAAATAAACAAAAATTAATTCGGCAAGACATAAAAATAATGATGTCAAAAGTTTCTACAAGTCATAAGCTTTCCAAAAAATATATTTTTCATAAAATTTGGATGAAGGAGTAAAAATTAATAATAGATCTAAAACGCAGGGACTAATCTGTAAAACGTAGGGGCTAAACTGTAGAGAAAACAATTAAAATCCTCGCGCTGAAGTCCCTAGGCGACGTGGCGTCTTCTGATTGGCTGCGTCCGCTGACTGTGCTGCTGACGGAGCTGCTGACGAGGCGCTGGCTGGACCGCGACGTGGTGCCTTGTGATTCGCCGGTACCGGTTCGATCTAGGTGTTCTAATCCGGGGCGTAGAAAACAGATCGGACGGATCTGAGGCGGTGACCATACCGTGGAGGCGGAACTCTCGCCGGAAAGGAGGAAGACGGCGGCGCGGCGGCGGCCGTGGATGAAGTCGACGATGCGGAGGTCCCCCGGACAAAAGGAGGTGGCGGCGGGGTGCTACGCGACGTGGCAGAGGCGATGGAGGCGTGGATGAACTCGTCGCTACGGCGCTCCTCTTGGCTTGGGAAGACGATGGTGAGGCGCAGAGGGAGGTGGCCAAGGCGATGGGCGTGTCGGCGTGCCCGAGTTCGTCCTGGAGTGGCCGCGCACCTCGGACCGAGTATGGCGGCTTGGTTGACCTTCGGGTTCCGCACGGAGCGCTCAATTAGGCTGCAGAGGAGAGGCGGGAAAGGTCAGCGAGATGCGCACGAACACGGCGAGGAGGATGGACGGGGTCTCGGGGCTTGGGGTGGCTTACCTCGCCGGGAAACGAAGAAACATGGCGGCGGCCGAGGCTACTCCGGCGAGCAAATACGGCAGCCTGGGGGCGCTTCGAGTTAGGGTTTCTGGGGGAAAAGATGCGGCGGGGGCTGGGGTTTATATGGGGGAAAGGGTTCGTGCGAAGTACGCAACAAATCGCGACGAAATCGGGCGGATTCGGTTAGGGTTCGGGTAGAATCCGTGATGAACACGGTGGAGACGATGATGACGTCATCTCTGACGTCATAAATAAAATTTTAAATCCTTTTCTTTCTAAAGAACATAAATTTTGATTTAGGAGGCCAAATTGACTCAAACAATTTTGGCAAAGTTGTAAAATTCAAGCCTTTCCAATGAAACCTTCAAAACCCTTTTTCCAAAACATTTTATAAACAAAAAATATTGAAATGTGTTTAAATGGATTTTGGACATTATAATGTCATTTAAAACTATAGGGTTTTTATAAATTCCTTTTGGAATATAATTTAAACCAAAGCAAAATATGAGTAATATGATTTATATCACTCAATAAAATAATCTGATAAAAACTCAAACAGTTTTAAAAAGGGTTTGATAAATCAAAATGAATTCAGAACTCATTTTAGAATCCAAATAATTATTTTGTTTCAAAAGCAAAACTATAAAGCTTGAAAATAGAGAATAGGTTAGTAATAGAATAAATCTCAATACAAACAATCAAAACACAACCAAACATTAATAGAACAAATAAATTTGTAAAAGTAAAAAAGAATTTATGGAGCATAATTTGCTCTTTTAATATTCTTTTCTTAAATATGTTTTCAAGTGGAGTTATTATTCCCACTTTTGAAATATCAAAATGCAAACAAAGCTATATGATGATGAATGCATGCATGATTTTTCCTTTCAAAGCAAAATACATAATAGTTTTCAAAAGTTTTAAATTTTTCTGATTTTTCAACTTTTTGAAAAACTTGGGATGTTACAAATATCTATATTTTGTCTGCTGAAAACGAGGAGTTTATTTTGGGCACCCTGCGTACAAATGATCTAGTGGATAGTGTTGAAAATATAAGCAATTTAGCTATTGATTTAATCCGCGAAAACAGTAAATAGTTTATGACTAGAATAACCAGAATTATATTAATCATGCGATCTACTTGAATAGTAGATAAATAGAACGAATCTAAAGCAACTACTACAAGCAGAAACTGTAGCAGTATCGTAACCAGGAAGATCAAGTAATCATACGGTGCAGCGGCAGCAGAAGCGTTGGCGTTGCTGTTGTCGCCCATGTCGTCGATGAAGAGGCTGCCGATGTCGGAGAAGAAGTCGTTGTTGGGGAAGAACTCGATGCCAGTAGTCGCGCGAGTGCGCTCCCCAAAAATCTGATCGCCCCTCTCCCGTACAGGATCACAAGAGGCGGGGTTCCGGAGGCCTACTGTCCCTTCAACCGGTGCACGCCGGAAGACGGGATGGAGAAGACTTGGAAGACGGCGGCGCAAGGTTTTGGAACGGTGGTGCGAGACCATGTGTTGCGTATATGTCAAAATTGGCTTGGTTCGGTTTTATATAGTGCAGGTTGGGAGTCAAAGCAGCCCTCATAAACGCGTCCGTTTATGATTTAGAAACTGCCGTATTAAACACGTCCGTTTATGAATTAAAAACGGTCACAATAAACGTGTTTGTGAATCAGAAACGGCTGTATTAACCGTGTCTGTTAATGAATTAGAAACGGCCGTAATAAACGTGACCGTTACTAATTAATCAATGACTCATTAATTTGTGAATCAGAAACGGCTGTATTAACCGTGTCTGTTAATGAATTAGAAACGGCCGTAATAAACGTGACCGTTACTAATTAATCAATGACTCATTAATTTTCCCAATTAACAAAATATAATAATGTGCCAATGAGAATTTCTGAATTTATCTTGGGCTAGTAAATACTAGTAAATTCCAACAATCCCCCACAAAGTCTCATTGGCTCATATCTCATCATTCAGTTCCAAAACATTGTTTTATATACCGGTACTCAGTGGAGACTGTTAAGTTGAACTTCCACTTAGAAACTTATGCTACACTAGATCACAACTTGGATAGTGGACTATGCCTTGAACTACAAGTTTGCTGCGACTTAGTTTCACACAAGCCCTTGACCAATACTGAGCTGCCGCAAGGCTTCCCCGCGGTGGAGCTTATGCGTCATACTCCAAGACCTTTCATGAGTTTATTAAAGAGCACCCAACTCTCACGGACTGCGACGTTTAACAGTCAGACTCATATAGGTGTATTCCTCAAGAGATGCTCTGCAGGACAACATCTCCGCTTATAAAAGTAAGCCACTTGGAATACATTAAGATAAATATCAACCTGCCATACAGAATAGAAGAGTATTGCATCTTCATGGAGTGGGAAATATAATATAAGGATACTCTCCTCTCAGCTGCCCAACAGCTTGTCTCCCACTTCTAATTCACGGGATCTCCGATCACATAGAGTAGGTTACCACTGTGGACAACTCATACCGTGGGTCTCAAACCCATCTCCCTCGATGCACTATCTATCACATTACGTGATAAACCCTTTGTGAAGGGATCTGCCAAATTCTTAGACGTTTGGATATAATCCAACGCAATGACTCCGGAGTTCTTTAATTTTCGGACAGATTTCAATCTCCTCTTCACATGCCTTGATGACTTCATATTATCCTTAGAACTTTTAATCTTGTGTATCACAGTTTGATTATCACAGTTCATAAGGATAGCGGGTATTGGTTTTTCAACCACAGGTAAGTCCATCAAAAGCTCTCGAAGCCACTCTGCTTCAACAGTGGCTGTGTCCAACGCTGTGAGTTCTGCTTCCATAGTTGACCTCGTTAAGATGGTCTGCTTGCAAGACTTCCAGGAAACAGCTCCACCACCGAGTGTAAACACATAACCACTCGTGGCCTTAATCTCATCAGCATCAGATATCCAATTTGAATCACTATAACCCTCCAGTACCCTCGGGTATCCAGAGTAGTGAATTCCATAGCTCGCAGTGCCTTTTAAATAACGCATAACTCTCTCGAGCGCATGCCAATGATCATCTCCCGGATTAGAAACAAACCGGCTCAACTTGCTCACAGCAAAAGAGATGTCAGGCCTCGTGGCACAAGCCAAATACATAAGCGAGCCAATAATCTGAGAATATCTCAGTTGATCTCTAGCAGTCTGTTGATTCTTTCGAAGCAACACACTAGGATCATATGGTGTCGGAGAAGGCTTACAGTCGTCATACCCGAATCGACTCAAGACCTTTTCCACATAGTGAGACTGAAGCAGTGTAATCCCACCATCACCATCTCTCAGCAGCTTGATGTTCAAGATAACATCGGCTACTCCTAGATCCTTCATCTCAAAGCAACGAGATAAGAAATCCTTAACCTCCTTGATTAGATCAAGGTTGGTTCCAAAGATCAGTATGTCATCGACATACAGACAGAGAATAACTCCCTCGCCCCCACCATAGCGATAGTACACACATTTGTCAGATTCGTTTATAATGAAACCTGCAGCAGTTAAAGTTCTTTCAAACTTTTCGTGCCATTGCTTAGGAGCTTGCTTAAGGCCATATAAGGACTTCAACAACTTGCACACCTTTGCTTCCTGACCAGGTACTACAAAACCATCGGGCTGATCCATGTAAATTTCCTCGTCTAACTCTCCATTTAGGAAAGCTGTCTTCACGTCCATTTGATGAACGAGAAGCCCATGTGAGGCAGCCAATGAAAGTAGCACTCGAATCGTGGTCAGTCTAGCCACAGGTGAGTAAGTATCAAAGAAGTCTTCACCTTCTTTCTGGGTATAACCCTTGGCCACAAGCCGCGCCTTGTACTTCTCAATAGTACCATCAGGCCTAAGCTTTTTCTTGAACACCCACTTACATCCTACAGGTTTACACCCATAAGGACGATCAGTGACTTCCCAGGTTCCGTTAGCCAAGATGGAATCCATCTCGCTACGAACAGCTTCCTTCCAGTAGTCAGCATCAATAGATGCATAGGCTTCTGAAATGGTACTAGGGGTGTCATCAACAAGGTACACAATGAAATCATCACCAAAGGACTTTGCAGTCCTCTGTCTCTTGCTCCTAACAGGAGCTTCATTGTCATCCTCCACAGGGTTATCAGTGTGTTCTATCGAAATGGTAGGTTCAGGAATAACAGCTAATTCCTGACTAGATGTGCTAGGTATCTCCTGATTTGATGAGCTAGGCATACCCTTCATGGGAAAGATATCCTCAAAGAAAGTCGCATCCTTCGACTCCATAATCGTACCAACATGAACGTCGGATACCTCAGATTTGACTACCAAAAATCTATAACCAACGCTATGAAAAGCGTAGCCCAGAAGAACACAATCCACGGTTTTTGGTCCAAGCTTGCGCTTCTTGGGAATTGGAATATTGACTTTCGCCAAACACCCCAAGTACGTAAGTAAGAGAGTTTCAACTTTTTCCTTTCCCATTCCTCAAATGGAGAAACAGTTTTATCTTTTATGGGAACTCGGTTTAGGACATGACAAGCTGTCAATAGAGCCTCCCCCACCATGCCTGAGACAGTCCCGAAGTGTCTAACATGGCGTTAACCAAATCAGTTAGAGTTCGGTTCTTTCTTTCAGCCACTCCATTTGACTGAGGCGAGTAGGGAGGCGTCCTCTCATGTATTATACCATGTTCCGCACAAAACGAATCAAATTCATTGGAAAAATATTCTCCACCACGATCAGACCTTAGCCTTTTAATCTTTCGATCAAGTTGGTTCTCTGCTTCAGCTTTATATTTTTGAAGTAGTTTAAAGCCTCATCTTTTGTTTTCAGAAAATACACATAACAATATCTAGTGGAGTCATCAATAAGCGTCATGAAATATTTCTTTCCGCCTTTTGTCAACACGCCATTCATCTCACAAAGATCTGAATGTATAAGTTCCAGTGGCGCCAAGTCTCTTGCCTCCGCAGCCGTATGAGACTTGCGAGGTTGCTTAGCTTGCACACACACTTGACACTTGGAACCTTTGACAGTAGTGAATTTCGGAATTAAATCCAAATTAGCTAGCCGCGTCATGCAACCAAAGTTAATATGACAAAGTCGTGAATGCCAAACATTATATTCAAATTCGTGACAAATATGATTAATAACTTTGGTGCAAATATCTGACAAAGATAGGCGGAACAAGCCTCCGCACTCATAGCCTTTACCAACAAATTGTCCATACTTAGATATTACAACTTTATTGGACTCGAAAACCAACTTATAACCATCTCGACACAGAAGAGATCCGCTAACGAGATTTTTATTGATGGAGGGCACATGATGAACGTTCTTCAGGCGCACGGTCTTCCCGAAGTAAACTTCAGATCGACCGTACCAACACCACGAACAGAAGCATGTGAGTTGTTCCCCATCAGCACGGGAGAAGTCCCTGTGACCTGGTAAGAAGAAAACATGGAAGCATCACACAAACATGTACATTGGCACCAGTGTCAATCAACCATTCAGGAGAATGACAAACTGAAAGAATGGTAGGAAATATACCGTACCCAGATTCCTTCATCTCAGTGTCGCCGATGACAACATTGGCAGTCTTGCCGCTGTTCTCCGATGTGCGAAGCTCATGGCGGTTAGGACAGCGAGGTGCCCAGTGATTCGGATCCAGTTGTTCAGCATTGAGATCGCCCTCAAGCTTGCCTTTGGTAGCAGCATAGCAGTTACTGTTTTGGAACTAGTAAACTGCTCTCATGCGCCACCGTTTATACTGTACCCCTTTGAAGGGAAACGGCCTCATAGACGCGAGAAAGCCAGGCGCAACAAATTGACTATAATCAGGTTTTTGGATTGTTGAAAATATAAGCAATTTAGCTATTGATTTAATCCGCGAAAACAGTAAATAGTTTATGACTAGAATAACCAGAATTATACTAATCATGCGATCTACTGATAAATAGAACGAATCTAAAGCAACTACTACAAGCAGAAACTGTAGCAGTATCGTAAACAGGAAGATCAAGTAATCATACGGTGCAGCGGCAGCCGAAGCGTTGGCGTTGCTGTTGTCGCCCATGTCGTCGATGAAGAGGCTGCCGATGTCGGGGAAGAAGTCGTTGTTGGGGAAGAACTCGATGCCAGTAGTCGCGCGAGTGGGCTCCCCAAAAACCTGATCGCCCCTCTCCCGTACAGGATCACAAGAGGCGGGGTTCCGGAGGCCTACTGTCCCTTCAACCGGTGCACGCCGGAAGACGGGATGGAGAAGACTTGGAAGACGGCGGCGCAAGGTTTTGGAACGGTGGTGCGAGACCATGTGTTGCGCGTATATGCCAAAATTGGCTTGGTTCGGTTTTATATAGTGCAGGTTGGGAGTCAAAGCAGCCCTCATAAACGCGTCCGTTTATGATTTAGAAACTGCCGTATTAAACACGTCCGTTTATGAATTAAAAACGGTCACAATAAACGTGTTTGTGAATCAGAAACGGCTGTATTAACCGTGTCTGTTAATGAATTAGAAACGGCCGTAATAAACGTGACCGTTACTAATTAATCAATGACTCATTAATTTGTGAATCAGAAACGGCTGTATTAACCGTGTATGTTAATGAATTAGAAACGGCCGTAATAAACGTGACTGTTACTAATTAATCAATGACTCATTAATTTTCCCAATTAACAAAATATAATAATGTGCCAATGAGAATTTCTGAATTTATATTGGGCTAGTAAGTACTAGTAAATTCCAACAGATAGTGTATACGAACTTGTCGTGCATTGAAGGTGTATCGAGACTTGAACTTCATCAAAAATCTAGATAAACTCTTGGTGCCAAGCCGGCTCGGCACACTATTAACAATTATGGAATCAAATGTAAGTTTGTTCTCCCTGTTATGTGCCCTTTATGTTATATGTATAGTGAGCTAATAATGTAGAAGTCATATTCTCTCTTTTCGTTTTGAGTGACATTTGTATGTACGAGACGCATAACAAAGAGGTGGTTTGGAAAAGCATTGGAACATCTAGCAGTACCTCTTTGCTACCCAACACAAAAGACATGCAGAACATTTTGTGATCATATATCTTATTATAGTCTTATAGGTTTAGTGAGATATTGTTGCTCTTGACACGACAATGTGCAATCGGTGATATTATGATAGAAATGTCATGATTAGATTGTTGTTATGAATGAAATATGTTATCGTTTTGCTGCTTGTGTTGTAACATTTTAATGTGCAGTGGGATCTATATTCCTACCTTAGACAGACGAAAAAGACTCGGTGCAAACGAGTGAAACTAGAAACTCCATAACTCTGAGCCCAACATTAAAAAAAAAGAGACATCGGCAACCATTGCCGATAAAGGGGATCATCGCGAAAGAGGGCCTGCACATCAGTGACAGGTCCCAGGTAACGTACCCTTTCTCCGCCGCCGAAATCGATTTTGATCCGCGTCCATAGAGTCGCTTTGTACTAGTGTCTTCTTTGCCACAACCTCTACAGTAGAAGGATTTGGCAAGGCCGCGACGACCTTCCTATTGATATTTGGAACGAGGCCAACAAGGTTAAAGATTGGTGGCCCTATATCTCCTCTGGGAGGGGAGTTGTCGGTAAACTATCCCGTGCATCGCCATGCTTTTGTCTATTAAAATCCGGAACGAGCGCAACGCAAGAATGTTCGAGATCTCATCTTCTATGCCGCCCCTCCTTGTGTGAATGATTCAGGAGGATGCGTTGTCTTGAGTGAACAATTGGGATCCCCTTTTACTTGAAGAGTAGGCTTTTATTTCTGTGTGGCACAATTGCATCCATGTCGTGTTCTTGAAAGCTTTGTTCTGTAGTACCATCCTAAATAGACTGAGGAAAATTTCGAAAAAGTAAACATATTGTGGTTCTAAACCCAAAACGAAACAACACATTTTTTTTTTTGAGAATAATGTGGTCGTATCACCGCTCGAATAGATAGAATAAGAATTGAGCCAATTTATAAGGGAAACCGGACCCAAAAACCATATAAACTCCCTGTTTATGAGAAAAACAGGGCCGAAACAACAAAATGGCAGCATGTTGGTGTGTTTATGTACCGTAGCACATTCCCGTATGAAGAAGGCACGTCTTTCGCGTGCGTACGAATCAACAGCCGGGACTCGGAGTTAAGAAGATTCAATGCATGAAAAGGTGTATAATCAGTAGGTAGGGGCACTGGCCATGCTAGTTCCATGGATGGCAAATCGAACGGTTCTAGGCATCGGTTGGATTTTAATTAGTTTGGTTCTGTGTACTGCAGGTAGGTACTAGTTGAGTGCATTCGAGCAAGCATGCATGTATTTTGCATTGATCGCTCGACACGTTTTCCTTTCCTTTCTAGTGGAAGCGGGACGGCACAGAAAGGCTTCACGTCGCTCATATGCATGCACGCGACTCCAAGGAACCAACCGTCGCACGGTCTCGCGCACGGCAGAGGAGTCCCCGTGCTGTGTACTGAGCTTGGCACGACGCGCGGCCGGCATGTGGCGTTGCCATGCCCAATACTGCACATAGTATCACAAATAATTGGCACATTCATTCATTAGGGGAGTGTGACGGATCGGCGGCGATCATGAACCGGTCCCCAGCCGGGACACTCACGCAATAATCGTATTCCCCCAGATTCAGCGGTCAAGGAGTAACTTTGAACATTTTGGACAAGAAACAGTTCATCTGTTCACGCCCTTGTACGTCCTGGGGACGATCGAGTTAGTTGCGGCAAGTCAGAAGGGGGAGGCGGAGAGTGCAGGCCGCACTACAGTCTACACTTACGTGCACCCATTTTTTTAAGGCGTTGCACTGCTGCAGCGTACTCCGGAAACAGAGGATGCTGTTCCTTTGAACTTTGGAGAGGGGCCTCCTAGAGCATCTACCCGTCTGCCTTTACACGTTCAGACAACTAGATACAGAAATAAAAGTGTGTTTTTTTTTTAGTGTACGCTTCTTCTTTGGATGATGGAGGGGTTTTGCCAAGTCACTTGTTCTAAACATGAGATGTGTGCAAATACAAAGGGGTTGTGTGGAGAACTTGCCTCTGGCAAGATGGTTAGGAGGGTGGTTGTACCCCCAGCCCACCAGAGTTCAAACCCCAGGTTTGACGCTGGTGTTTCTCATTTAAGGCGGAATATTCTGCAGTGGGAGATGACTTTCCCGTCGACAGCGAGACGCCCGTGGTGACTTCGTCAATCTCAAGACTCGACCCGCCGACTCGGTCTCTCGGAGGTGCTCATAGGGATAGGGTGTGCGTACGTGCGTGCGTGCGTTCATAGGAATGAGTGTGCGCGCGTGTATATGAGCGCCTGCGTTGTACTGTGTTTCGCAAAAAAAAAAAAAAGTTGTGCGAATCTTGATGAAACGACTATTAGTACCGAGACACAACTATGTATACATTGACAAAGCTCAATACTCGCCAAAAAATCCCTAAAATCCACAGCAAAAATGTAATCACCTTAATGCAAGGGGATGAAGATCTAAAAATGAAAGCACGCTAATGCAAGTAACATCCGATAAGAGCAGGTGATCTTGATCATCATGGGGAGGTGGAAGGCCAACCCAAGACTTGTGCGGGGTGATCCATTCGTGCCACAACCAGCGCATCCTGAGTGCGCGAAAGAGTGTGTGTTGCCGAAGCCCCGGCCCTAACTTCCTCAAGAAATGAACACTATAGTCTAGAGGGGCCGAGAGCGGGGGACATCGCACGCGTTGCTATATAACCCACATTTCGCCATTTCTAGAACCCTTCTTACCTAGTGTCAAACACGAATGATGCTCTCCCAACTCCAAAGTGCAGCGACTTTCACGATCGACGCTTAACATGATCGAGCAAAGGCAGATGGCAGACCCAGCTAGAGACGTACCACGTGAGAACCGGTGAGGGAGTCAGCAGAGGAGCATCATTCACGCATGAGAGAAAGAACACGAGTCAGATAAGATCATGGCCTCATGGGGAAACGAAGAGGGAAAGGGAGATTCTTCTACCAACCTGTCTCCACAGATAAAGCTGGTAACACGCTGTTAATGTCGCTAAACGTCTGACCTTGTGCTACTGCCTACTAAGTATATGTGTCGACCTCAACTTCTACGCCGGCCACACGTACACTGAATACGTTACCTTGACATGAGTCACAAGTAATGCATGTATGTAACATGTCGAGGGATGAGAGGACATGAGGTAGTGGGAAAATATTAGTTCATGAGAAAAATATATGCAATTATCTGTGCCAAGGCACTGTGACATTAAAATTTTCAATTGCGGTAGTGGACGAAAAAAACCCATTGTGATGATAAATTTTTCTGAACAGTTGGGAGACAGCAAAGAGTTCAGCATTTTCTCTATGGCAACTTTGTTTTATTTTTTTAGGATATCATCTGCCGAAAGTCACTTTGAGTCTCGAGATCCCAAGATCTCCATATTTTTCCTTCAAAAATACAAAACTATATTTAGAAGTATTAAAAAAACTAAAAAAAATCTCGGACGTAGTCGATGATGCACCCTACTAGCTTGTAAAATTGCAATGCAAAATTGCTTATAATATATGGGCTACACAAAATGACATTTTTTTGTACATTCTGAAGAATTGAAAGTGTGTACTCATATCCACATATTTGTCAATTTTTATGTAGATCAGGATACAAAGTATTTTAAAATAATTTTTTACACGTTTGTGGGATACATCATTGCAAACCATGCAAAATTGTTTTCCAGATAAGCATGATTTTCTAAAATTTATTTAAATGAAGGGGTAATTGTAGCCCGGGGGCGACAAATTTGTACACTATTATCCGTGTCAATTATCCTTTTGCAGCTTCAACGGAAACAGACTCGGCTTTTTTAGTAACGATGGACTAAGTTTTTTTTGGAGATCAAACGACAGACTGAGCATTTTTTGTTTTTTTTAGGGGAACTACAGACTGAGCTGGCTGGGAGCGCTGGTCTTCTTAACGTTTGTGGGCCTGCCGTAGAAAAGAGTGGGGCACAGGAGTGGGCTTTGCCATCGGCTAAAGCGAGCTCGGGACGGTCTGAATCAGATGTCCAAGGAGAGAAAGGCTGCAAGTCCTAGTTGCCGCCGAAAGCGGCGGCAGCGGCTCGCGCCGCGCAACCTATTTTTTTTTTTTTGAATCTAGGCATACTTTATTACTTATCAAATAGGCTTACATCGTTTGCAAGTATAGCACAAATAAAATCCGGAGGGTCCTCATGCCAGACAGATGACAAGACGCCCTCCGCTTTGCTAGCTAGAACATGAGCTACTTGATTACTTTCCCTAGGAGAAAAAACAAACTCAATGGCAGCGAAGCCCCTAGCTAAGAAGGTACATTCTTCGTAGATAGCTGCAGCAGCTCCCGCCGAGTTGCCGCCCTCATTCATCGTAGTGATCACCTCCATGCAGTCGCTGTTAACTACTAGTTTAAGGCAGCCAATTTGACCAGCAAGGAGGAGCCCATCTTTCAGCGCTCTAGCTTCAGCCATGGCAGCATCAGGGACATGGGCAATACCGCAGCTGCTGCCAGCGACGAAAGCACCGTGATCATCTCGCAGCACTGCACCTGTCGCACCCACCTCATCTTGGAGAGAGAACGAGGCGTCGACATTCAGTTTCATATATCCTTCCCGAGGCTTCTCCCACCCGTGTCGACGAACGCCGCATCGAGGTTTACAGGACCTAAAGTAGTTCATCGCCACAGCAGCTATAGCTTGAGCTGATCTGGCCGGTTTCTGAATCGATTCGCCATGTACCACCTGTCTACGTTCCCACCAGGCGTACCAGCAAGCTGTGACCGCCAGCTCTTTCAGTCCGATGTCAAAGCCGGGAGCATTACCATCCGGCAGCTTGAGGATGGATTCAAAGGCTGTTGTTCCTTCATGGTTTGTACGGCACACATCGTCAATTACCTGTTTCAGGCCAAGGTTCTCCCATATCTCTTCCACTCTCCCGCATTTGAAGAAAACATGCTTGGTGTCCTCACAATGAATCTTGCACATGGGGCATAGGCTAGATGGGATGATGTGCCTATTCGCCAAGGTGCAATTGCAGGGAATCGTTTCGTGGACCAGTCTCCAAGCAAAGATCTTTACTTTCGGAGAAACCTTAAGTTTCCAAATTTTCGACCAAACCGGATTATTCTCTGACGTGGATATGCCGGCTGTGCGCTGCATCTTCCGGCCGTGTTGGAACTCCCACTCCGTGTGATATGCTGAACGCACGGAGAAGGTTCCCGTCTTGGTAAAGTTCCACGCCACAAAATCTGTCATCATTCCCGTAGCTAGAGGGATATTTAAGATTCTGGAAGCATCAATGGGCAAGAACAGGGAACGGATCAGCTCCTCGTCCCACTTTCCTGTTTCTAGCTTGATCAATTCCGAGACCCTTGTATAAACTATATTTCTTCTTGCTGTCAAGACTTTCCGTGAGGGGCTGTTTGGAATCCAAGCATCGGACCAGATGTTGATGTTGGATCCATCTCCAACCCTCCAAATGTGTCCCTTCTTTAAAGTTTGGATACCAGCAAAAATACTCTGCCAAGTGTAGGAGGATCCCTTTTTCAATTCAGCATTCAGGAGATCTCCCGACGGGTAGTATTTAGCACGTAGGACTTGCGCGCAAAGTGACTCCGGGTCACATAATAATCTCCATGCTTGTCTTGCGAGCATAGCAAGATTGAAACATGGAAGGTCTCTAAATCCCATACCACCACGCTTCTTGGGGATGCACATCTTCCACCAGGCGAACCAATGCATGTGTTTTGTAGAGTCATCATCTCCCCACCAGTAACGGGTCATAGCATCTGTGATCCCTTTAGTTACTTGCTTGGAGAGCTTGAAGACCGACATCGCATATGCCGGGATTGCCTGTGCGACAGCTTTCAGTAGCACTTCTTTTCCCCCATAGGATAGCAGCTTTTCCTTGAAACCAGCCAATCTGGTACATACTCTGTCAATCAAATGTTGGAAGCAATCTGATCTATCAATACCTACTTGGGCGGGAAGACCTAGATATTTATCCGTGATCGCCTCTGTCAGGATATTGAGGATAGTGCAAACATCTTCTCTGGTCTCAACCAGCGTACACGGGCTGAAGAAGATGCTCGACTTCGCTTCACTCACCAGCTGGCCCGAGGCCTTGCAATATTCAGTCAGGATACCCTTTAAAGTTGTAGCATTTGCTACATCAGCTCTCATAAGAATCAAAGAGTCATCCGCGAAAAGGAGGTGTGAAATTGTCGGTGCAGCACGACAAACCTTCACGCCTAGAATTTCCCCGTTGTCTTCCGCCGATTGGAGAAGGCTTGAGAGCCCTTCTGCACACAATAAGAACAAGTATGGGGATAGCGGGTCTCCCTGCCGAATCCCTCGAGTAGGGGTGAAAGATTCAGTTTCGTCACCATTAAACCGAACCTGGTATCTCACACTAGACACGCAGGCCATCACCAACTTGATCCAATTTTCATCAAAGCCAAGTTTGGACAGGATTCTTTCCAAGAAAACCCATTCCACCCGGTCGTATGCTTTGTGCATATCCAGTTTGATTGCACATGTACCATATTTTCCAACTTTTTTGTTCTTGATCGCATGGTAAGATTCATAAGCAATAAGAACATTATCCGTGATTAGACGGCCTGGCACGAAAGCACTTTGATTTGGGGAAATAATCTCCGGTAGTAGACCCTTAAGTCTAGCTGTCAAGACTTTGGAGATAACTTTGTAAGTGACATTACATAAACTGATGGGTCTGTATTGTGTTACCTTCTCAGGATTAGCAACCTTAGGGATGAGAACCACTGTGGTATTATTCCACCCCTCTGGAATTGAGCATGAATTAATGGCTGCAAGAACCACATCCGTGAGATCCTCTCCGATCAGATTCCAGTAACGTTTGAAAAATATCGCATGTAAACCGTCCGGGCCTGGCGCCTTTAGGTCTCCAATATTGAAGAGGGCCTTTTTAACCTCTTCTCTTGTGTACGGAGCACACAGGACCTCGTTCATAGCAGGAGTGACACGGGGTTTCACTTTGTTCAGTACGTGATCCCCTGGGTCCTCAACCTCTCTTGAAAACAGCGATTGAAAATACCCTCTGATGTGGCCAGATAGATTCGCTGGTTCCTCAATCCAATTATCAGATTCATCCTTCAACCTTTTAATCAGGTTATTCTTCTTCCGAGCCGACGCAAAGGTATGGAAGAAGCTTGTGTTACGGTCCCCTTGCCTCAACCAATTTGCCCTACTACGTTGCACCCATTTAATCTCCTCTTTTTCCTGTAGCATCTCAATTTCTAGCTGGATCTCCCTTTGCCTCGAAGTAGCTTCATCAGACAAGGGTCCATCCATTACCTCGTTCAGCTCCTTCTGGAGGTCACGCAGTGACCGACGTGATTGCTTCAACACTGTCGTGTCCCATGCATGCAGGGCCTTATGCACCGCGTCCAGTTTTTGAGCCAAGCTTGCACCCGTGAGCTGTTGAGCCTCATTCCAGGCCTCATCAACAATGGAATCAACATTTTCTTCCACTAACCATTTTGCTTCAAACCTCTTCTTTCCAGCTGATCGGTGAGGTGTAGTACTGCTCAGAAATTCGAGATCAACCATTATTGGCCTATGATCCGAGCGGGAGAAATCTTCATGAATCACCGATGCCATCGGAAACATGTCATTCCAGCGTTGGTTGCAAACTGCCCTATCCAAGCGTTCTCTCAGTCTACCTCGACGCCAGGTAAAGGTGTCGCCCACATAGCCGAGATCGAAAAGGCTGCAGTCCCTCAGTGCATCACGAAAATTCTGCATATATCGTTGTGGTCTAACGGCACCACCATCCTTCTCATCTCCCGACATAATCTCGTTGAAGTCCCCCAAAAGTATCCAGGGGAGGTTCGCCATCCCATGGAGGTCCCTTATGTACTCCCACGTAAGATGTTTTCTATCCATGCTTGGTTCTCCGTATATCCCAGTGAAACGCCATCCCGAGTCACTAGTTTCATCAATACGGATATCAATATAGTTGTTGTGAACTTCTGACGAGGTCACATTCAGATTATTCCTCCACATGAGAAGGAGGCCACCGCTTCTTCCATCACTCTCCGTCCTCAGCAAATGATCAAAGGAGAGATTGCGCATGAGTTTCTCTGCCCTAGTTTTACTCAGATGTGTCTCGGACAGAAAAAGAACATCCGGTTTTAACCGCCCCTGCAAATCCTGGAGTGATCGGACTGCCGCGGATTTGCCCAACCCCCGGCAGTTGTATCCTTCGATTTTCATCGCTTCTTCTCAATCAACCTAATCAGCAAGGAAAAACACCACCACACACGACCAATCTGTGCTAACTTTCGCCTGACCAAAAACAACAGAAACCTGCACGTCTGTGACGCCAGGGAGGGAAGCAGACTCCAGCGCCGTTGCCGACGCGGAGGACAGTGAACGCCACACGAACTCGTCGGGGCGGAGCTGAGCACCCTATGTAGGGGATAACGCCAGTGCGGAACGACGCCGCCGGCCGGCGCCGGCAAAACCTAGATCGCCTCCATAATCGCCTAAGCCTTCGTACCGGTTCGGATTATGCACTAATCACGCGAGTCCTTTCACACGCCGCGCAACCTATTTGTTTCCTGTGCCGGCCCTTTTTCCTTTCAGCAGCGGATCGCTCTTCTGATTTTTCGCTCGCTCCAATTTTGATCATAAGTTTTCACTTTTTTTCCGGTTTTGCTTTGTTTTGTTCCGTTTTCTTAGTTTTTTTCTAGTTTTTGTGTTAGTTCTTTATCGTGGGTTTTTTCTTCGAGTTTTCATAAAGTTAATATTCTATTTTTTGTTTGGTTTTCTCATTTTTCTTTCTCTTATTTTTATGTTTTTTCATTGTTTTTTTACGTAAAGGGCATCGTCCCAGTTCCATTCATAGAACGAAACCATGTCAGTCTTACAACAGTTCAAATTATAGGCCTGTGGGGCTATGACAGGGCAGGCTACCATGCCAAACTTTCGCATACACACCAAAAGTCCAAAACACATCCCAGACCCCTAAGTAGGGTTTTTAGTTACAGAAACTACACAACTACACTCGCCATAAGAAAACCAAAAGCTGCAAAGAGAAAGATATTACATCTTATGGACAACTTTCCAGTTATCTCAATCTTCGATCATCACCATCGATTCCATCTCCAGGGTCTTAGCCAAAAATTGAGTTGTGGCCTCCCAATCATCTTCTTGATCATTGCAGTGAGGACCAAGTTTAGTTCTTTTTTTCCAAGCAAGATCAAACACAGTACCACGCTACCATGGATAAGAGAAAGGAAGCAATACCTGAGGACGACGACGGTGGAGGCACCGTGAGAAGACGACGGCGTCTCCGTTGCGGCGCCCATCCAGATGCACATCTCTTCGTGCGCCGGCGCCTCCACGCCAAGCAGCACGTCTGAAAGGATAAGGATGTCGCCTAGGGGGGGGGGAGGGGGGGGGGGATAGGCGATTAAAACTTTTCCAGTTTAGGCTTGATAATTGCGGAATAAAACTAGGTGTTTAAATTAACAAGCCAACAACCTAAATAAACTAGGTTCACCTATGTGCACCAACAACTTATGCTAAGCAAGACAAGCAACAAGGTGATAACAATATAGAATACTTCAAGCACGAAGGCTATCACAATGTAAAGTGCATAAGTAAAGAGCTCGGGTATAGAAATAACCGAGGCACGTGGAGATGAGGATGTATTCCTGAGTTCCTCCTGTTTAGGGGAGTACGTTTCGTTGGAGAGGTGTGAGGCACCACAAAGATCGATCTCAACGCCACAAAGGCTCACCTTATTCTCGATGAACCGCACCACAAAGGATTGGTTCACCTTCCACTATCGGAATCGTTCAAGGCGGAATCCGGAGCCTTTACAATAACAATCCGAGGCACAACCCACAATTGGATTGGGGGCTCCTGAACGGCTACAAGTGACCACAAAGGTCTCAACCACCACACGGGCGTCTAGGGTCCAAAGACCCAAGAGTAACAAGCTCACAAACTTTCAACTTCCACGAAACCTGGTGGAGAGCAATAAACCGATGCAACGAAGCAATGGCAAGAGCACACGTGCTCAAATCCTTCACTCTCAAATCCCACCAAAAGCAACTAATGCTTATGGGGGGAGAAGAGAGGAGGGACAAAGAGGAGAACCACACAAGAACTCCAAGATCACGATCTACTAGGTCCCCCTCACTTAGAGGAGGAATGGATTGGTGGAAATGTAGATCTTGATCTCCTCTCACTTTCCCTCAAAGATATGCAAGAATCATGGGAGGGATTGAGAGGTAGGCAAGCTTTTCAAAAGGTCAACAATGAAGGTGAGAGAGGGAAAAAACGTGCTCAAGAGGTTCGAGAACCATTGGGGAAGAAAGCCCCTTAAATAGGTCCCCTCAAAAAGTGGCCGTTGGGCTGTGCAGGGAGACCGGCCTGGGAGCCGGCCTGGCCGGCCTCACGCACAAAACAGCGACCCGGGCAGAGGAGCCGGCCTTGGGCCCAGCCAGGCCGGCCCGGAGGCTGGCTGCCCACCCGAACCGCCCGGCCCAGGACCCGGCCAGGCCGGCCCACAGGCTGGTTGCCCATCCGAGCCTCCCGGCCCAGGACCCGGCCAGGCCGGCCCACAGGCTGGCAGCCCATCCGAGCCGCCCGGCCCAGGACCCGGCCAGGCCGGCCCACAGGCTGGCAGTCCAGAGAACGAACATGAAAAACCCATAACTTCTGCGAGAAAACTCCAAATGGGATGAAACCAACGAGGTTGGAAATATTAAGGGTCACAAATATAGAGGGGATACTACACATGGGAAGGTGTGGACCCTATCTCGAAGGTGGACCGGTAATATTTCCAACCCGAAAACGCAACAAGTTTTCCATCCGGACTCCGTTTTCAATGATCTTGGGCTTGCTCCGAAGATAATCACAAGCACTACAAGATCATGCATATACACATCATAGTCCATCATGTGAGGAGGATAACACAAGAGGAGAGTTTGACCTCTCTACGAGAGACGAACCGGTAAAACCTCCAACATCAAAAACACCATAAGATATTCAAAAGAAATCCGTTTTTGATGAACTAGAGCTTGGTATGGAGATGAACACAAACTCTAAATTCTCACATGGATAAAAGCCAAATAAGAACCAAGAAAGATGATATGCCAAATATGCAAAGGTTTGAGCTCTCCACAAAGATGCGATCAAGTTACTCACTTGAGAGCCCCTCTTGATAGTACGCCGTCTATCCTATAACCCGGTCTCCCACTAACACCATGAGACCGGTAAAATAGAAACCCTATCAAGATCATACCTTTGCCTTGCGCATTCCACTTGAGCTAGATGATGACGATCTTGACTCCCTCAAGTTGGAACACCTTTCTTGATTGTGCTTGCTAGCACATGCTTGATGAAGACTCCTCCAAAAGCTCCGTTTCACATGAAACCACTTGAACTTCATCTTCTTATCTTGATATATATGATGGCTTGGAGATAACATGAATGCTTACTCAATCTTCTTTTCCAAGCCATGCTTGCAATAAGCTCAACTCTTCACATGACCATTCTTCATATAATCCCTTGGATAGAGCCTTGATCATCATGTAATCTTCTAGAGTCCAACACATGAACTCCAATCTTTTCCTATGGACAAGATCTACAAGAATATCTCCATGCAAACATTAGTCCATAAGGATTGTCATTAATTATCAAAACCACACATGGGGCAACACATGCACTTTCAAGGTCGCCAGCACAAAAAGATGCAACCTTTAACCTCAAATCTCTGGAGGGGTGAGAGGAGGATCAGGGGTTCCCCTCAGATCCGGCGCCTCCACGCCAAGCACCGGTGCTATGAGATTCGGGGTGGTGGGGAGCAAGGCGGCGGTGGGGAGCGACGAGGACCGAGAGGACGGGGACGGCGAGCGACGGGTGGCGACGGGAGGAGGGGAAGCGGTCGACGGGCAGGAGACAGATGCGAGTGAACGGGGGAGAGAGAGAGAGAGTGGAGCGCGTGCGAGTGGAGGGGCAATTCGGGAAACTCGCAAAATTTCGTAACGTGACAAGTTTTGTACATGAAAACCTTTAGGGCCTCTTTGGTTCAAAGGATTTTCAAAGGAATTATATAGGATTCTATCCCATAGATTTTTTTTCTATAGAGTGCATTTGGTTCAAAGGATTGAATCCTCCAAAATTCCTATGGATTGGTTTCCTACACTACAATCCCATAGGAATTCTAGCAAGAGGTTGGACCTCATGGAAAAATTCCTATGACTCTATGACAAGTATGACTTGTACTCAAATCCGTATAAAATTTCTACGTTTTTCCTATGGTGCAACCAAACAGCTAGTGTGACTGGTTCCTACGTTTTCAGTTCCTATAGGATTACACGCGTCATGACATTCTATTCCTACGTTTTTCCTATTCCTGTGGTTTTCAATTCCTGTGAACCAAAGAGGTCCTTAACGTCTTATATTTTGTTACAGAGGGAGTATTAGTCAATTTAGAAAATAGTGTGTACAATCTGCAGATATCTCAAGTAATGCAGAACTGAAGGGGCTGCACGGGGCACTACTTACCTGCAAAAATGCACCGGGGCATTACATCCTGGCTGTTTGTAGTATGTGGCATGTGGCCTGCAGCTTTGTGTCGCGTGTGACACAGAGGAGGAAAATGGGCGCGAGTTGACATGAACACCGGACGCTGGGACGTTACGTCGGACGACGACCGCGGAGAGGGCGGCGGCAAAGCTGGCGTAGAGGGATGCGGATAAAGTCTGTGGCGAAGCCGACGTAGAAGGATGCGGAGACGCCGGCATAGAAAGCCTTGGAGGAGAGTGTGGCGGCAGAAAGGGCTGCGGCCTGCAGGACGCCGACTAAAAGTTCGGCGGGGCGGGGACGCGATGACTTTTTTCTCTTGAGTAGCCGTCGAGCCTATTTCTGTCGAACAGTTTTTTGAACGATGTGTTGCATGCGCTCAATGCGTTTGACCTCAACATTGGGTTGTTTTTGGTCGTTGGATTCACCTTATGTACGGTCAAAATTGTTTGGATCAGCCCCTCTCTTTCCTTTTATATTAGTGTGGATGTAGACTAAGAAATGCATTTTTTACGGTGCTGGTCAACTTTTTGAAGTCTGATTTTCTAAGATCAATTCCGTAACTGTACAAAAATTCCGCACTATACAAAAATTCGGTCTGTACATAGAAAGCACAATAAAGAAAAACACAAACCGACTACACAAGCAAAGTTATAACTGAGACTACACGGCCAAATGCTAAATATTATACCATAAGACCGGATTACAATACAAGTTCTATCATGCAAAAATAAGTTATTCATCAGGCAAGCCATAACACATCATATATGTGCTTTTATTACAAGTGAAATGCCAGTTGCAGACATATATGCAACTCAAGTAACGGCTGGGAAAACCCAAGTTGGTTGCCATGGACCATCCTTGCATGACAGCGCCGCCGTCTCCAACGGAAACGTTACTGTCCGGTCCCTCAAGTTATACAAGATGCAGTCGAGAAAGTCATCCTCGGGCTTCCTCTGCCTGTGAAGGGATGCCGTACGCTCGGTCATAAAGTAGATGCAGTCCTCTTGGATGCCGCCACCGGATGCAAGGAGTGACTCAGAGCAGCCGGGGCTGACAAAGAGAGCATGCCCCATCAATGTATCCACCTTGCTCCAGCACCCACCGTAGCCGCTTCCCAGATCCGCTACTTCCAAGACGTCGATCGAAAGCCGTGTGGGCAAAAGATGTATGGTGTCTAGATCGACCTGCCGTTCCACCATCAGCAACCGATCTCCGCACACAACCAGGTAGAAGTAGAAGTTGGTTTTGTTACTGGCAGCACAGCAAGGGTGTCGTGCGGTGCTTCGAATGCACTGGACAGATCTGACGCAGGTCTGCTCATCGTTGATGTCAAGAACATACAACTCTGGTAGTTTTAGGAATTCATCGTCTTCTTCGACGAGGACATAGAGCTTCCCTTGGAAGAGTGCAATGTCATCGACATAACCGTTTCCAGGGGGCGCCCACTCAATGGTTGTGCAAGAACCAGCCTTTTTCGGTGGCTTGCGAGCAAAGATGTTGACATTCTTGAAATTCCTCTTGCCGCTGGTCAGAACGACGACGACATGGTCGGAGACCACCACCTTTCCGATTTGATCACAGCTGTAGTAACGGAGATTGAGGTTGAGGGTGTCAGGGTTGATCTGTTGAGGGGTGGTCTCCCGGAGAAAGGGTTCATGAAGCAACAGGTGCCGTCGTGGTGCACGAGGAAGAGCATGCTACCGGTAGAGAGACGGTAGGAGATGTCAGCAGTGGGTGGCATGGGGTAGACAGCGCCGTCGGGGAGACTGAGGAATCTGTCTTTGCGGAGGGCGATCAATGGTGGAAGTGGGGGCAGTGGCTGCAACCGCGCACTAGAGCGCCACTGGCGGCAGACGGCGCGGAAGCGGATGCGATCAGCATGGGAGGGCATGCGCAGGAGCACGAGGCCCAGCAACTCCGGCGGGAGGTCCGGCCATGGTACCATCTTGCTCTGTGAAGCTTGTCTAAGCAGCCCCCGCGGGAGCAGAACTGTCACCGCTGTCATCTTGCTTGACCCTTGGAGGCGGAAGCCGAGTCGCCGGAGCAGGATTGTCATTGCGTTGTTCAGAAGTGCAGCACTGAGACCAAAGCCGAGGCCGAGCATCATCACAAGCGCTGCCATGGCGCGCCTTGTTCAGAAATTTTGTCTGTCCGGAGGTCAATTGATTGGACCTCTCCGTGATCTCTTGTTATTTATATAGACCGTCCGGCTACGATTCCGGCTCCGATTCTAACCCCAGCACCGGCATCGTCGCGTGTTTCATAAGCAGAACAATAGCTTAACTGATAAGCGGAACAAATAAAGGAGAGTGAGATGAGACGCGTGACCACAGTTCGCGTATATATAGAAAAAATGGCATCTTTGGGTGCATACCTGGAGCAAATTGGCCTGGCCGGGAATACGGGCCTTCGCCATCTCGCTCCAGATCCGCTTCACCGCTAGTTTTTGTGTTAGTTCTTTATTGTGGGGTTTTTCTTTGTTTTTTCTTCCAGTTTTTCTTAAAGTTTATATTCTATTTGTTGTTTGGTTTTCTCAATTTCTTTCTCTTATTTTTATGTTATTTCATTGTTTCCTTTTTTTAGAGGTAAAGGGCATCGCCCCAGTTCCATTCATAGAACGAAACCATGTCAGTCTTACAATAGTTCAAATTATAGGCCCGTGGGGCTATGACAGGCTACCATGCCATACTTTCGCAAACGCACCAAAAGTTCAAAACACATCCCAGACCCCTAAGTAGGGGTTTAAGTTACAAAAACTACAAAACTACACTCGCCATAAGAAAACCAAAGGCTGCAAAGAGAAAGATATCACATATACTGGACAACTTTCCAGTTATCTCATTCTTCGATCATCACCATCGATTCCATCTCCAGGGTCCTAGCCATGGATTGAGTTGTGGCCTCCCAATCATTTTTTTTTTCGAGTAACCAGCCTCCCAATCATCATCTTGATCATTGCACTGAGGACCAAGTTTAGTACGTTTTTTCGAGCCGGGGTAGCTTCACATGGTTCCTTAGCCTGGATCTTGCCAGATCATGGTGGAGGGTTAAAACTTCAGAAAAAATCCAAGAAATTTTCGCAAATACATCCTCACATTTTATGTGTTCACAAAGTCGTTTCATCGGAAAAACGATAGTTTTTGTGGCATGCGTAAAAAGGACAAAAAATATGTTTAAAATGTATTTTCAATAAATGCTGCATATGCACTCGGAGGCAAAACATCTCTCTCGGGGGAATTAAAAATGTTCACGATGTTAAAAATATTCGGGGTTCGAAAACCTATATTCAGAGATTCAAATAACAGTTTTCCGGTTTCATATATTCACGGGTTTAAAAAAGTTCAGGGGTTTGAAAAAGGTAAGTTCACAGATTCAAAAAATTGTTCACAAGTTCAAATAAATGTTCAGATGAGTTCAAAAATGTTTGCGGATTCGAAAAACTAGATATACAAAAATAAAAATGCTTCCGCATTTGTTCCGCCTCGCCGCACGCACCTGTAGACTTCAGTCAACACCTACCCCTCTTCCAGGTCCGTCGACTACCATTCCTCCGACCCCTACTCGACGGCCGCCGCCGCCGCCACCGCAGCCGAAGCCATGCTCCTCACGAAGCCCCACCTCTCCTCTCTCCTCTCATCCAAGCCGCTCTCTAACCCCACAGCCAGCCCCAATCAGTTCAATCCAATCGCCGCCGCTCCCTCCTCCCGCCGACGCCGCCTCCGCATCTCCGCCACATCCACCGTCGCTTCGCCAGGGACCACAGCGCTGAGCCGCGTGGACGTGCTCTCGGAGGCGCTCCCCTTCATCCAGCGCTTCAAGGGGAAGACGGTGGTGGTCAAGTACGGCGGCGCGGCGATGAAGTCGCCCGAGCTGCAGGCGTCCGTGATCCGCGACCTGGTGCTCCTCTCCTGCGTCGGCCTCCGCCCCGTCCTCGTCCACGGCGGCGGGCCCGAGATCAACTCCTGGCTGCTCCGCGTCGGCGTCGAGCCGCAGTTCCGCAACGGCCTCCGCGTCACCGACGCGCTCACCATGGAGGTCGTCGAGATGGTGCTCGTTGGCAAGGTCAACAAGAACCTCGTCTCCCTCATCAACCTCGCCGGCGGCACCGCCGTCGGCCTCTGCGGCAAGGACGCGCGCCTCATCACCGCGCGCCCCTCCCCCAACGCCGCGGCCCTCGGATTCGTCGGGGAAGTAGCGCGCGTGGACGCCACCGTCCTCCACCCCATCATCGCCTCTGGTCACATCCCGGTCATCGCCACCGTTGCCGCTGATGAGACCGGGCAGGCATACAACATCAACGCGGATACGGCGGCGGGTGAGATTGCTGCTGCGGTGGGCGCCGAGAAGTTGCTGCTGCTCACGGACGTGTCGGGGATACTAGCAGACCGTAATGACCCTGGGAGCCTGGTGAAGGAGATTGATATCGCCGGTGTGCGGGAGATGGTGTCTGACGGGAAGGTAGCTGGCGGAATGATCCCCAAGGTGGAGTGCTGCGTGCGAGCCCTCGCCCAGGGCGTGCACACCGCTAGCATCATCGATGGACGTGTCCCGCACTCGCTGCTGCTTGAGATTCTCACAGATCAGGGCACTGGCACCATGATCACTGGCTAAGGTGTTCAATGCCTTCTTGGTACTTTCTTATGCCTATCTGTTCAATACCTTCTTGGTACTTTCTTATGCCAATGTAGCTTTGCCACATGATTGCAATAAGAGTATCTTCCTCACAATTGTGAATTGTAATAAGAGAGTAATTTTGGTTGAGGTTATATTTCATTCAAATGAAGCTTCTTTTGTTGGGCTGTGTTTTAGACTTTTGTCTAGCAATACAAGAATAATGTCATATGTGCCCTTTCTCTTCTAAGTATCAAGTGTAATTTGCAATATTACATAATTGTACAATCTCCCCTTTTGTAATTGCAGTTCAGATGACATTAGATTTCAAATATCACGAACTAATGCATCACTTATATACTTGAATACATCTTGGAAATTTATGTGTTTCATGTGCAAGCTAGTTTTTTAGTTCATTAACCGAAGTTGCGTCCCAAATAGAAAAAGAGTAGCAGGTTTTGAGTAAGCTGCAGTTAACAATGTCGTTTTGCAAAATAGTGCATTTGCTATGAAACCACTGAACAATCATATGGGTAGAAAATGTTGCATGGTGAGTATTGTTTGGTATACTAATAATACAGCTCATTAGGCTTTTTACACATTCATGGTTGTCGAACTGTGTTGGGATGATGGTGTAATTGAAGGAAAACAAGATATAAGGCCAATAGGGCTTCTTACCCAAGCTACCCAAACTACTTTACTTTCAGGCCATGGCATTCTTGACATTGATGTGTAGTGTTACATATTTGTAGAACAATGGTACCAACTAGTGTTTGGCATAAGTCTTACTTCATTCACGTCTCACATACTTTTCAGTGATATTTTGGATTATGGAAACCTAAACTTTGCTATTTTAATTTCGCTCTTGATTTCACTACTCCAGCATCCCAATTACAAGTGAAGCAGTTACATTTTAGCTTAATATTAGCGTTTATCATAAGTTACATAGTAATTCTGGGATTAGTTTTATCCTTTATAGGTAGCTTAAAGGGCATGAAATGTTCTGTTTATTGCAGTAAATGTTAGTCAGTTTTTGATTGAAGCCACCAAATGATATACTTCAGTTCTGCACTTCTTCATATTCGATAGAACTACTTGTCTTGGAGGCCAGGTCAATTATATTCTGTAGAATGTGATGAACCATCTCATCCTTCTTGACAACAGTCGATCCTTATGGAATATCTGTATACGATACTAAGAACACTTGAAAGGTTCAGCAACTAATTAACTACCCACTGCATAAGAGATAAATAGGTGGTGAGAATAGGTATAAGAGATAGATTGGCGGTGAGAATAGGTATGCTTCACCACCTCCAAAACTTCTAAGAGCTATAAAAGACTATGGGTGCTGTAGACTTGTCAATAAGCAATGACTAACCTCTGATTCCATTAACTAATTCAACTTCAGTCTTTTGTCAAATATTATATTTGGCCCACTGACCACCTAAATGTTTATATTCTGAAGGATTCGTTAAATTCAGCAAAAGGCCTTATCTTCCCCTGGAGCTGGAGTTGATTAATTAATGGCGACAATAGTGCTCCATGCCACATTGCTGGCGTGTACCATCCTAATCCACTGTTGAGATATTGGCAAAATCTTCCTCGAAAAATATTTATTGGAAAGAACTGTTCCACCAATTTCCAGTAATTAAGATTAGTCAAATTTTCGTGCAAAACTCTTGCTCTCTTGCTTCATGTACTTAAGATTAGTCAAGAAAGATCCTTGTAAGACAAGATGCAAGTAGACATACTTTTCCATCATATTCACCTTGTCATGGTAGTAGCGAAAAATGATATAATAAATGTGTATAGAGCACATTCACATCTGTTGACACCCTGATGTTAATATTTCCATGTCCTCCCCAGTCTGCCCGTAGCATTGTGTCTCACTGTTAGTAGTGCTTGCGTATGTAGTCTAGGAAATTGTTGAAGTGGAACGTACTTCTACTTATATTCAGCTTTAAGCCTTTAACCATAAATTTTGATTATTTTTTCACATATTTTGGAACTGTTGATGAAAGGAATCTGCTGGTACAGAGCCTGCTAAGGTTGTCGAAATTGGAATATGTCGAAATTGGAATATATCTGCTATCTGTGTCCAATATATATTTGCTTAGTGCTGGTTGCGTCCTCGTCCATTATTCTATCAACGTGTTCAGTGGACTGCCTGCTAGTGTTAGTTTTGACGGTAAGCATGAAAATGAGATATTTCACAAAAAGGTCTATCTCAATGACCTACATTGATTTTTTGACAAAAAAAATCCTTCTAGGCAAGCGAATAATAATCCATCCCTGACTTGCCACCAAATAATTTCTTTTTTTTACCGGGAAGAAGAACAACTCCTTATCCCTTTAATGCCATGAAGCTCCCAATTTTCTTCTGTGTATACCATCTACCATTTTCCACTATCGTATTTTCGAAACCTGTTGGGAGGGATACATAAGGAGTTGTTTTTTGTTAAATAAGGAAATGAAATTATTGGTGGTAGAAGATTTACTTATTTCTTTCTAAACTCACAGTGGTGTACCATTGTTGGTCCAAAAAATAGATGTTCATTATTTTCATCTTCCACTACATGTTTCTGTACTTTAACTAAAACCACTGGTGCTGTATGCAGTCTGCTTGAATTATTTCCAGTAGTTCCCAAGCTAACACCTTAACTTACTTTTATCCAGGTGCTTAATTTTTACCACCGGACCAGGTGCAGAGCTGTGTGCAGTGTGATGGATTGAACTGTGAAACCAAGTGGGTGGAGAAAAGGACTTCGATGTGACACCGCTACATCAAGGTTTAATAATGCTAGCCATGAGGAGGCGGGAGGCTGGGATTGTTGATCTGGCTTCAACATTTACATCGATCAAAAAAAATAAACATTTACATTGAAGGGAGCATTTATGCCTTTTTCTTTTTCTTTCGGCCACTCATACCTAAAGGAACAGTGCCTTTTTTAGTCTTCAAGTACTGCATTTATGGGAACTCTTCCACAGTTAAATTGTTCATTTCTATAATCTGTTGGATGAGGATATTTTAAGGAAAGAAGAGGAAAGCTCTTACCTCCTGCATCTGCTGGTCGTTGCAGAATCGATTCCCCATTCACTTCTATTTCTGTGAGACTGAATATTCGTATGCTTATGTTAGTGCTGTTTATTGTTTGTCGTAGTGGTTGTCTTTCGAGCACTTGAGCTCCTGCACAGCATATCTGCCTATCCAAGGGTCGTTTTGAGCATGCTAAGGTTTTTCAGATATCTTATTTTGATCTCTACATGTGTCCGGTTCCCTCTTTTTTTGGCCAGTCTCAAGGGTGTATCACGTATTCACGTTCTTTGCAAGTTCAGCGTGGCTTTTTGAATCTACTCCCTCCGTTCGGTATTACTCGTCGCCGTTTGTACTACGCCTTTGTACTTGATCAGCTCAATCTCCACGACAGGTAAAACCGAACAGAGGGAGTATTCAGAAACCACATGGTGCATCGAATCTTCGTATTGCCTGCCTATTTTTTCATTCAGTTTCCTCGAGCTATGATAACAGAACTGTGGGCACCCGTGGAATGATCAACCTGTAGCTGATGCTGCTTCTAGATGCGGTCGAAGTTGCTCCTTTTCAACGTATTTTAAGCATGGTACGTGATGCTCGAACGAAACTTAAATCTGTACTACTAGAATATAAGCCGAGACACATCGGCTACATAAGCAGATAGCTACTTAGGTAGTGACTGAAAACAAACCGGCCCTTGGATTCCACTCCCGAAATGACAACGATTCCCTGACCAAAACCATCCAAAACTCCCTTTGGAAAACCATTCACGCTCGCTCCAAATTCCTTAACCCAACAAGCGTTACGAAAGATGCGATTATACTACTGAACCTCGAGTCTTCCCGTCACGAAACCGAGCTTGTTGCAATTATACCAATACCGAATAATTCCAAAGCTTACTTTTTCGAAAGCTCATACGCGCCACGAACGAGCCGGAGGTAGAAGACCAGCGCCGAGGCATGGCGATATGCACGATCGCAACCGTTCACACCGTCGTGCACCACCACCCTCGCCGCCAAGTCCGAGCAGCCCACCACCGCGTCCACGCGGTCCGTGGAACGGCCGGCACCACCTCTGCGGCGGTGACGTCGGAGCCGGACACGTTGTCCAGGGCCTTCTGGGACTACAACCTCCTCTTCCGGTCGCAGCGTGCGGAGACGTCCAGCCCGTGCAGCTCCGCGTCATCGAGGGCGCGATTCCGGCGGACTTCCCGGCCGGCACGTACTACCTCGCCGGGCCCGGCATGTTCTCCGACGACCACGGCTCCACCGTCCACCCCCTCGACGGCCACGGCTACCTTCGCTCCTTCCGCTTCCACCCCAACCACGGCGTCCACTACTCCGCACGGTACGTACGCACTGATCAGCAGCTGCTATTGCTGTTCTAGGTTCTTCCATGATCGATCAATGGTGTGAGTAGAGCGCGCGCGTGTGCACTGCAGATACGTGGAAACGGCGGCGAAGAGCGAGGAGAAAGGGGAGGGGACGTCGTGGAGGTTCACTCACCGTGGCCCCTTCTCGGTGCTGCAGGGCGGGCACAGGGTGGGCAACGTGAAGGTGATGAAGAACGTGGCCAACACGAGCGTGCTCTGGTGGGGCGGCCGGCTACTCTGCCTCTGGGAGGGCGGCATGCCGTACGAGCTCGACCCCGACACGCTGGAGACGCTCGGCCCCTTCGACCTGCTCGGGATCGGCGACAGCGCCGACAAGGCGGCGTCTGCGCGGCGGCGCATGGGGCAGCGGCGGCCGTGGCTGGTGGATGCCGGGCTCGACGTGGCCACGCGCTTGCTGCGCCCAGTTCTCAGTGGTACGTAATGATCTACAGTTCCCTAGCTAGTTATTTTGGGTGCGCGACGCGCGAGTCGTGGCGCACCAGTGAGCGATCGAGATGATTTGAACCCAAGTGATTTGACGCTCGTGCAGGTGTTTTCAGCATGCCGCCCAAGAGGCTGCTGGCGCACTACAAGTCGACCCGAAGCGGAACCGGCTGCTCATGGTCGCCTGCAACGCCGAGGACATGCTCCTCCCGCGAGCCAACTTCACTTTCTACGGTCTGCCCACTCGACCACTCTCCCCTCGCATCTTATCAGTGTCGCCCACCCACGCTCACCGATGTCACCTCTGACGGCACGCAATGGAATGCAGAGTTCGACGCCAGCTTCGGGCTCGTGCAGAGGCGGGAGTTCGTCCTGCCGGCCCACCTCATGATCCACGACTGGGCATTCACGGACTCCCACTACGTCGTCCTCGGCAACAGGATCAAGCTCGACATCCCCGGTAAGATCCAAACTCTTCATCTCCACTCTGAAACAGACCAGCTGATAACATTCAGGTGCCGTCTTTGGCAGGGTCGATGCTGGCGATGACGGGCACGCACCCGATGATAGGGGCACTCGCGCTGGACCCGAGCAAGGAGACGACGCCGGTCTACCTGCTGCCGCGCTCCACGGAGGCCGTCGCGAGCGGCCGCGACTGGACTGTGCCCGTCGAGGTGCCGACGCAGATGTGGTCCATGCACGTCGGCAACGCCTTCGAGGAGGACAACGGCCGCGGCGGCATTGACATACGGCTGCAGATGTCAGGATGCTCCTACGAGTGGTTTCACTTCCACAGAATGTTCGGTATGGCTACCAAACATCTTGAGTTCATTTTCAAGCTGCTGCTGTGAGCACGTGATTATTCAGTGCTGCACTGCAATTGTCGCAGGGTACAATTGGAAGAACAAGAAGCTGGACCCTTCCTTCATGAACGGTGTCAAGGGCAAGGAATTGCTGCCTCGCCTTGTGAAGGTGAACAAATGATTTGTTTACAATTTCAGCAAGTTTCAGTTAGACTTAGTCCAATATTCGAGCTAGTTCATCCCCCCAAATAAATAAATATTCAAACTTAGTTGTTCGACACTTTGGCTGTTCAACCACTAGAACAGCTGAACAATTTCGGTAAATCTATCATGTTCAATGCAGGTATCAATTGAGCTCGACAAGAGAGGAGCGTGCCAGCGATGCTCCGTGAAGAGAATGTCCCATCAGTGGAATAAACCGGCAGACTTCCCTGCGATAAACCCCAACTTCGCTAATAAAAGGAGTAGGTTCATCTACGCAGGCGGGGCATCTGGTTCGCGCAAATTCCTCCCATATTTTCCATTTGACAGTGTGGTGAAGGTCGATGTCTCCGATGGTTCATCCAGACGGTGGTCATCAGAGGGGCGTAAGTTCGTGGGGGAGCCGGTCTTCATCCCAACCGGAGGTGGGGAGGATCATGGCTATGTTATACTTGTAGAGGTAAGAGCAACTCACATACAAGCACCAACGTTGAGTACATATGTTTTGCTTAGTTTATGTAAAAATTCTAAAAAGCTATCTGAACTCAACAACTTTCAAGATGTGCGACTCATTCTAGATATTTTAAATGGTTCAAACATGTGGGCAATATATTCTTAAGGAAGCATGAGTCACCACAGAATAGATAGAAAAAACTTTTGCATCATTTGATGCCTCTTGCCTCCTTTTGCAGTACGCAGTATCTGAAGATTTGTGCAACCTGGTAGTGTTGGATGCAAGAAAAATAGGCAAAGGAAGTGCACTTGTGGCAAAACTTGAGGTTCCCAAGCATCTCACATTTCCAATGGGATTCCATGGGTTCTGGGCTGACGAATGAAGGACGAAAATCTGAAGCATCCACTCTGGAGCTTTTGAGGTTCCAAAGCACCTCACCTCGCAATGGAATTACATGGTTCTGGACAAATGAATGAATGCCAAAATCAGGTGCAATCCACTCTGATCAGCAATCGTCAGTCACCCAACACAATTACTTTGCAAAAATTCGACCGAATTTCTGCGATTGTAAAATGTACAGCTTGATCCTTTCTTATATACAAATAAAGCATTCATAGGAGCTTGTGAAATCTTGCATCATCGATCCCTTCCGATAAAATTAGTTTTTACAGACTGATAATAACGGTGATGCAGTTGATATGAACCTTGGATGCTTAACGCCATTGAAACCACAAAACACAGAGTGAAATATGTCGAATTTCCACTATAAATCATAACACAATGGCAACTTTTAATGTTCTACTAGACCTGGAAACTACGAATGACACAACTCTTGATCACAATCATAGCTAAACTGATCCTGTACACCACTAAATAACCACCAAGTGTAAAGTCGACGAATTGTTGTGCTCACTTTATGCGAGCTATTGTTACCACGATGAAGACGAAGACGGAGAGCATGAAAGACATTCTCACTAAATCATCAGACAAATCGTAGTCTTTGCTCCGAGCTTGGAAGAGTGTTTGCACAAGCTGAAGTATCTTCTCAAGGAACTCTTTGATCTTCGCCTGGGTGTTCTCCAGGACCCACTTCATCATTCCAGGATGAGTACTAGAGCTCCCCTTGTTATCGGTTTCCTTAGCTGAAAGGTAGGATAAGTTGAATTAGGTGCAGATCCACCCAGCATAATAAACAAGACAATGACAGAACATCTAAGGTAATGCAGTTTATAAATTTTCACAGCAACAACCAGAAGGTTTATGTCAGCATATCATTCGTCCATGCCAAAGGCCAATAAATAATGTCACGTACCATCCTGGAAGGACTTTTTAAATTCTTGCACTACGTCGTTGTTCATGACAGCATCCCAGACAGCCTTATCAGTTGACAAAGCCATAACCATTTTCTGCACGGAGGGAGAAGAAAATTACAGCAAAGATAGAAACTACTATTATTTCTACATATATTATGGTACAAAGAAATTTGAGAATTCTATGCATAAATACCACTCAATGGATCAAGCAATATTCACCTGAACTGAAGAATCTTCTTGTAACAGCTGGAACGCATCTAGTACATTTTGATGTTCCCTTGACACAAGAGCGGTTGAGTTAAGGGCAAGTGCAGCAGGTTCCATGCAATCGTCTAACCCGATGTTGGATGGAGAATTCCCTAAGTTGACTATTTGCTTTTCGGATACATCAACATCCGCAGCGAAATAATTAACAAACATTCCAGATGATGAGAGTCCCGCGATGGGCAGTGCGAGCGCTTGTAACTCGACTGCATCAGAATCCGCTGCAGAAGGATTATCAAAGACCCTACACACAAGAGAAATTTTGTTTAACTTGTTCAGATAGAACATCTGAAACCCACATTGCATCAATTAAACAAGTAAAATTAACAAAGGAAGATGGTTTAACAACTAAACAATGACGGAGTGCAGAGACTGCAATTAGTGTGAAACAACGACAGTGGGAAAATCGAAGATCCAACTGCATGATTCAGTTGGGGGCACATCCTTGAAAAGTTCCACAATTACAAGCAAGAGTACTCGACAAGGAACGTAGCATGATTGGAGCTCTGCTCATGACATCAACATGACAAATCACGGAAAACTTTACGAGACTAAAATAACGAGGAAGTAATCATACAGTAGTATAACCCGATGATCTTGACCAGCAACCAAACAACAGCCACAAATCATACTTTAGCAGAAGATTAAAATTGTAATCATCATTAAGCAACAGTTACGATCTTAGTAATCCAATTATACCGTGACGATCAAGTCAAAAGAAAAAAAATACCGTGACGATGAAAAAAATCACAAATCTAGCTCACAAAAAGAAAAGCATCACAAATCATACGCGAACCAATCTAAGTGGATCAAAATTGAGTTTTTATTATTATTTTGAAAACAAGTTGATAGATGAGCACAATCTTACTGCTGGATGCTTGCGACGGCGGCGTGGACCTCCTCATCCGTGGGCGGGGCGTCGAAGTACACGTCTGCCGCCCTGTCGGTGGGGTCGGCAGCCGCATCCTCTGCTCTCACGGCTTTCTCGCCCACGACGACAACCTCCTTGAGCTCCTCTTCGCCCTCAAGCCGCAGCTTGCGTGAATCCCAGCTGGAGGCGGAGGCGATGGAGAAGGTGGGCGGAGGCGGCGAGGTGGCCCGCAGAGCGAGGCCTCCGGTGCGCGCGCTGGAGCGGCCGGTGGGGGAGGTGGGGGAACGGGCGATGCCGCTGATGCCCGGGTGTTGAGGCGCACCTGGTGCTTGGCCGGCGGGTTGCTGCTCATGGCGGCGCCGAGGAAGCTGACGGACGAGTCGGCTCCCCTCCAGCTGCTCTCCCTCCGCCTGTACACGACGTGGACCACCATGGCTCGCTCGACCTTGCCGCCGATCGCCTGAGGTTTTCGTGTAGGAGGAGGAGGAAGGGGCGAGAGCTGGTTGGTTAGCCGCGGTATTTGAAGCAACCGCTTTGTTTAATTAGGTATTTACCACGCGGACTCCTTAATTTATCTCCAAAAGTTCTCAAAAAAGGTTTCCTTTTGGACGGGATTCTTTGCGGTATTAAAAATATGTTGTTAAGTTGTCTTTTCAACTATAATTACCATATCCGACGCTGTCTGCCCTGGACGCATTTTCACTGGTACGTAGGCCCGATGGGATGTGACCCCATTTGTAAGTGCTTACAGTGTTTTTTGAGATCGGTGTAATACCGTTTGTGATAACAACGCCTGCGTGCCGGCCAAGGCTTTTGTGCTGATACTACTCCTACGTAATTTATCGAAGTCCTTTGATTCCTGTGTCTTTCGTCATGTTAATCGTGTACTTAATGGTGTTGCACATTGTTTAGCTAAACATTCTCCTATTAGGTCTGTGTGGCGTGGTGTTCCTCCTGATTGTATTCAGGAGGCTATTTGTAATGACATTATGATTATAGATCAATAAAGCTCACGGTTAAAATCAATTTTTTTTAAATGGAGTAGAAATAATTACTCCTACCGTAGTTGGTCTTTTTTCCATAATACACGGTTGCGACGTATTCCGTATGATCGTGCCAACAGAGGACTTGTTTCTTGCAGGCGTAGGAGACAGAGATAGTTTTTTTTCCTTCAAATTACCAGGACTCCGAATCGTAACGCGATAACGCACCAAGTGTACAGTCGTTGGGCTCTAGAAAAACGGAAATAACGAATCGATCGACGCGTATCAGGTTGGAAGATACGAGCTGGCCGATCTTCGTCTTACTTCCATTTAATATTAGAGATCGATGCAGGCTTAAATTGGGATGTGGACTTGATGCGAAAACTGTAGGCTGTGCTGAATAATTGCTGATATGGACATATGTATGCATAACACGTATTGAGTGGCAACTAGAGGATGTACAATATTGGCACTAGTTTGACTGTTTAACGAGTGTAGGAAGGTCAGGGAAAAAAGAAATCGTATGTGTGTGTAGTTTCTCGAAACAGGTTCGCGCCCATTAATATAGCAAACACCTATACAACTGTGAGACCACTGTTGGGGCAATCAGCACAAATAAGCCCAAGAAAAACAACAAGAGAAATAAAAGAGAAACTAATGCCAACAATGTCAGATCGACGAAAACGAAGATGTCCCACAACCGTTGCACCCTCCGAAGCATTCCCACGACAATCCCATGTCTCCGACTTGCCGCATACCAAGCAACACCTTCAAGAAGGAATGCGACGACGACGACGCTGCTGCTGCCCGGACTGCTCCTAGGATTTCTCCCGGTACGCGGAGGGGAGTGGGGAAGGTACACCCGACGCCCTTCAAGAAGGGCGGCGGCGCCCATCACCGACAAGGATTTCTCCCGACCCCGAATAACCACATCGCCGGACAAACCATCGGCTCCACCAAGCACACCACCCACCAACATGCGCCGCCAGTCTTGAAGACATCATCGTCGTCTCACCATGGACAACGTTGCAAGGCCGGCCGAACCGAGAAGAAGCAACTGAAGACCAGGGACGGCAGTACCACAACCACGTGGGAGGGCACATCCTCCACCACCAATGGCAGTAGCAGACCGGACGCATTAGCAGGAGCATACCAGACCACTCTGCCCGGCCAGGTCCGAATCGGACCCATGAAGCTCCCGCCGACGCGCTGCAGCAGACACGGCGCGGTAGTCGCCACCCCCGTCTCGAGCTTCTCTTCCGTCAAGCCGGAGACATCGCGTCGAGGCCCGCACCAGCCGGCCCTGACCCAGATCGGGCCCAAAGGGCCCAGATCTGGGCCTGCAGGGCGCCGCCGGCCAAGCCCCAACACCGCGTAGCCCACACCGCCAAAGGGCAGCGCCATCGCCCCGCCGCCATCCTGGGCTGCGCCGGGACGCTGCTAGCTGAGCTGCACCGCCGCCATGGATGTCGCCGCCACGGTCGGGGCACCACGCGCCGGGGACTGGAAGGCCGGCCACCGCCGGGACCGCACGGGCCTAGCCCGGCGGCGCGCGCCGGCGGCGGCCGAGAGGAGAGGAGGAGGAAAGGGCAGAAGGAGGCGGTGGAGATGAGCGCGTCCCGGTCGCCGCGGGCGACACGAGACGCGAGAGCTCGAGGGGTTTTCCACAGAGAATTAGAAGTATCATGTGTGTGTAGTTTGAGTAGAGGGTAGCGTGTACTCCTTCAGACCTTCATGATCTGCATGGCAGTGTCATTGCTAGGTCGGAAGCATCTGAACAAGTCTACACAGTTATCCGGTTACACGCGTGAAGTTTGCCTACTGAACATACGTTTGCATACTAAATTGTGGTATATATATTACTTACACCATGACAAGTTCACTTTTGTTCGAAACATCATACGGTAGTGATTACTCCCTACGTCCTTTATTTTGATCATACACTTTACTAGTAATAACATGTGTGATATGTGTCATAAAAATTATAACATAAAAAACTTTGTTTGGTCACGAATTCGGTGGTATAGTTTTCTTTAGCACATAACACATGTTTTATTGGTGAATTTTATGATCAATAGTGGTGCATGCAAAACAAGAATGCCACCTAAATGCAGAGGGAGGGAGTATTTCTTAGTCATCAGAAATATTCTCAATCGGTGTTAAGGCTGTCCGATGAAGATCATATATTCTCTTGTACGCCGATCAATGATCATGGTGTGCTAACCATCAAGTTAAAAATAGTTATTTTGTCGACGCATGACAAATAACAGAATTGTTGATTAACCTCGTCACTTTCTTATTAAATTAAGAAAGCCATTTTAGGGTACACGTGACGAGGTGCATCACACATGCACTCGAGCTAGGAAACTACTCTAAACTCACTGAAATCTCAAGAAAAATTAATTGTACCAACTTTGGTACAAATAACTTTTGTCATATTTGGATAACGAGAAGTAGACTTATTATAATTGTTACCCTTGTGAGTACACAGAGATATATGGATGCTACCCAACAAGTGGTATGGCCCAGATCCGGCTCTCTCTTTCTCTCCCTCTTTGCTCTGTGATGAACTGTGAATCAATGATCTACACGTGATTATGTAATGATCTAGATGCTATGTTTATCTCTAGTTTGCTCGATACGAGCAGTGGAAATTGAGATTTGATCCCCCGGTGCCGTTTGGTAATTCTAGATGCTATGCTTGGATGAACTATTCAAAGTGATCTACTGGTAGCTCACATGATGAATTCATGGTAAATTTGAATCTGGTATGTAATGGGATCCAGTTTACTCTATTTAATTAGGTTCTAGTTAGACTCTATTTATGTATACATGACTCAATTTGGTTTTGGTAAAGCTTAACAAGAGTGAGTTAGCAATTGTGGATGGTATTTTATTCAAATATGAATGGTTTGCTTCAGTTTAGAATGCTGGTATGTTCTAAAGTTGTTCCTAGCATGACTTGCTAGTTTTTTACAAGAACTACTGCTGGTTTTTCTGAGCTGCTGCTGGTATTCGTTCACTGTCACTGCATTTACTAAAAATATATTTCAGTTCGAGATCTGTATATGCAGACTATAGTCTAGATTGGCTTCTAGTTGCTGGTTCTACATGCTTTCTAGCTCTATTTGTTTATGGAGTTTGATCTCTTACAAGATTTGTCCCAACCGAAGCTATACTTTAGATGAGTTTCTTGTCTATTGGGAAAAACTGATATCTGAACATCTAATACTACACTTGGTCTAATTCTAGTTTGGCTTGGTCTCTAGCTCTTGACAGATGCTAGTGATCATCAGCTCAAGTGTTGAGATCCATAATTTGGGTTTCTTTTCCTTCTCCTATTTCTCTCTTCTATTGCTTAGAAGAATATATGCTCCTCTTCTATGTCTTTATTCTCCTCTGTACCTATAAGAACAAATACTTATCCCTCTCTATGCTTCCTACCTGATATTTCTACGTCTTGTGGACAACTTGCTCCTCCTAACAGTTTCAAATGGCATCCATTTGGTGGTGTTTTAGTGTTGTTCTTTCCAGGGTTCACTTTGGTGCGAAATATGATAGCATTGGTGTGGTTGTGTCCTTCTTATGCCCATGTTGCTCTCTTGTGAGCTTGACACACACCCGACAATTCTTATAAAATATTTTTGGGTGTCATCTCCTCCTAGGCTACAGGTTACCTATTATGAGGTTCTTCCCCTTGTCAAAGCTTCTAGTTGTTTGAGATAATCATGACCATTTGGCTTATTTTTTGTTGCCAAGTGTGTAGTACACACGTGGGCTTCAGCCTAGTGGGATTATATGGATGCTATGAGTTGTCATGATATGATTCTATCTTGGACTGAATCGTTTTGAATATGATCAAATTTCATCAATGCAGGCTTGATTTAAGTGTGCGTTTGGTCATATTGGCCGCTAATATCGATGTAGATGATATTTATAACTTGTCGTCAGCTTTCAAAGTTAGCAATATACTAGAGGGAAGCATTGTTGGCTTTGCTTGATTTGATCATATCGTGTTACTGATACCTTCGATCCAGATTACGGATGTAGTATGTAGCTTTTCCCCCCAAGAGAACAACGGTTTATCGAATCCGGGAAGTATATGCCTGGGACAGAAATAGTAACAAGTTCAAGAGACTTTTAATAAGTTTTGTTTATTGGACAAAATTTTGTTTGTATGTGGGTGTTTTTATCAATGGATTAAAATAGACAAGGGTTTAAGGTTTCACTTGCAGGCTGCAGCACTGCATGTTATGTATGGCATAAATAAGATAAGATGAAGCTCTGTTAGTGATAAATAATTCATATGACACAGAGATGTATATGAGCAATCCGTCCAAATTCACCAATGTCTCACAAATCAGGAGCACAAAGTATTCATCTGTCCAATTCGGCCCTATCTGTCTTGCAGGGTTGCCTAAGTTATTAAGACTTAACAGACATAAGCAATAAGATCAATGATGTCACTGTTGTTCTCTAGGGTATTGCTTTCAGCTATTGCACACCTCTTACTGTCACCGGGTTTTCGCATAGCCTTCCATGTTTCCCTTTCCTTACCTCTACCTTGATCACTCTTCGCCATCTTGGGTACCTGACAAGTCCTAGGAGCGAGGCATTGACAAGAGATATACATATGCATCATATAGGACTCTTTATACTAATATCCCAATAGCTAGATTGCACTTAGCTGCTATTTAGGCCTCAGCCCCTAGCCCAAGTTGACAACTCACACATCGCGATCATGTCAACAACAGAAAACATTGCGGAAAATGGTACTGGAAGATGAATGATTGAAATAGTTCTTACAATGTTGCCAATCGCGATGAGATATAAATTACAAGTAGTATATGTCTATGGATGATGTCTATGGTAATGGATATGGCTATGAAGTGGAGATAAAGGCATCACTTCGTGGATGCAGTGAAGAGTATGAATGCAGTGCACATACCTAACTTCTATCCTTATGTTTTGAATTCGTCTCTGGTCCCTTCACGGAATTTGCTCGGTTGGACGGTGCCGACTCGACCGGCATGAGTACGGCTCCGACCATACCGTGACTCCTTATATCTTGTTTCGCCAGATTTTGGATCTTCTAGATTTTTGGCAACCCCCCATCCGGATTATTCCTTCATAAATGCTTGATTTGCACCAGCCTTCTTGAACTGCAAGAAAATAAATCACAAGGAGATTTGCAAAGTAATCTGCACATTAATGGTTAGTGGCAGGTAGAGAGTGATATATTGCCATTTTTATGACAAATATATGGTTTAACCATAGATAAAGATGTGTATATTTTGGACGCATCAGTTACCTCGGTTGCCTTTGCAAGAATAAGATCAATAACTTGTTGCCTTGTTGGTTTTGCCTCTTAAGTTACAATTTGACCCGACTAATCAATTGTCCCTAATTAAAGATCATCAATTTTCCTATTATTGACTTTTTGGAATAACTTCCCTCTAATAACCATTTACAGAATTAAGAAAAGTTCTTAGTTTCCTAATAGCTAGGTCCAATATCAAATGCTCATGTTAGGACATGATGGCTACATTTTAACCATAACCCCAATTTTTTTTGGTGTATTTTGTAGCTGAAGCATCAAGATCATTTAGATTAGGTCTTTTATACGTCTCTGTAATTTCTCTTCTTGTAAATATTTGAAATGTTGTATTATTCCCAGCGTAAAGAATTATGGGATTACTACATATTTTATTTCATCTTTACTATTATTGCCGCATTTATTGTCTTTTTGTTCCAGTTTTTTATTATCTATCTATTTGGAAAATGAATTTCCACCATGCAATTTCATTTTATGGGATGATGTCATCATGACTTTAAGTCATGTTTTCTTTTAAATTTGAATTCAAATATTTCCCAAACTTAAAATGAACAAAGGTCATGCCGTAATCTATCACCCTTATATAAATGAATGCAAATGCACTCATTAATGTAAGCAAAATCTCGACCACTTTGTCGTAATTAATCAAAAAGTTCTAATTTCTTACATTTCAAAAGTATGAATGCAATGCACATACCTAACTTCTATCCTTTCTTTGGTCTAAACAACGGGATATGACACCGGGCATCCCACGAGGCCGCGAGTTAACATCGATTACAGACAACTGACCTTTGCGCCTGTCTGGTTGGAGTTTTTCTTGCCGTCATTCTGCTCGGTGTGCGGAAGAAGGACACATTCTTCTCTTCATGTGCTCTGCCTATTCCAGGAGGATCTAAATCTTGAACCATGAGACATATCTTGGATCGATCGGTGTTGGGACAGTGCCATTGAACAAAGCTCGAGCAACCGTGAGGTTTTCACATGGAGTGGAGAACACCCTGACATCTCCCCATGGGTGCGGGGTTTTGAATTGTCTTGCCAAGTTACCCACATGATGTTGGCGGCGACGTTGCGTTGCATGTCGTGGAAATCCGCTTGATTCCTCTCCAGCATATCCTGAGGGCTAGACCGTTTGAGTCCCTCAAGGCGAGGTGGAAGGTGATCTCATTTACCTTCCCTTCTGAGACGTCAGTAAACTGGAGCCGGTTGATGTTATTGGCTAATTCGGCGGTCATGCGGGCCATGTCATCCACGTCGAAGGAAGCCGTGAGACGATCTCCAGTGGGATTCTGGGCGTTGGAGTGCTCAACGTCATTGACCGAGGCGCCATTGATGAATAGCACTTCCTGACGGGGTAGGGCGGAGCTGCGATTGCTTCCTTCATTGTCTGAGCCATGCTCGTGGAGGTGGAAAGCATTGTCCAGGGTGGCTACGAGGCACCGCTCATAGTTGAATGGAGCCTCATAGTTGAATGGAGCCACATCGATGTGGGGCTGAGAGTGGGCTTTGTGTTGAGCACTGGATATGCCGACTAGGGCCGTCTTCAGTTCGGGGTATGGGTTGGGCTAAGGAGGGTAGCTTGTGAACCGCGTCGGCGAGGAAGTTGAGCATCCCGAAGCAGAACAGCTCACTAGGAGCGGCGGTGGCACTTTCGATGTGACCGATGAAGTTGGCCATCGAGATCTTGCAACCCTCATCTAGAGAGCCGACCGTCGTGGCACTTTCCAAAGGTAGATTTGTGTTCGGGGGGGGGGGGGGGGGGGGGGGGGGGGGTGGGGGGTGTCACGTTCGAAAATCTAGATGGGAGATAAAGTTTGTACATGTTCGGCCTCGGCGAACAATGTACGATAAGAGTCCTACTTGTTGTATGTGGCGGCTTGATTATATGTCGGTGCTCTTGGCAATTTCGAGTGATGCTCGTTCTCGCCTATGGTGGATGGGACGGTTTATGGTGATGATGATGATGGACCGTCGACTAAGTTACCACTCTACAGACCCTAATTCACCTTATGTAGACGGTGGAAATTAGAGTTACAAAGAGCCGAGTTTGTTTACATGTTGGTTGAGATAACGATAAACCTAAAAAGATTATCTAGATCTCATCGTAGCCGGTTATAAGAGTTATCTCATAAAATCCACACGTAGATCTTGGCATGGCTTGTACTTCAAGATGGTTCATGCAAGCCCCCTCTCCCGCGCGCGCTTAGGATCTGAATTCTTTTGGTGGTCTACCTCATGCCAAGTGGGCCTCCTTTACCCTTCGTGGGCCTACCGGGGCCCATGACCTCGTCACTTATAGAGAAAAAGTGATGGAATAGTTTGATAGGTTTTATTTGTCGGCTCGGGAACATTTGGTTCAGTTGGTGTTTCACACATTATTTGGGATCTCAAATAGCCCGTGAAAAAATGCTAATTTTGCCCCTTCACATCGATGTAACATATCTATTATATTATATAAACTTTATAATTAATTTAGTTACTCCACAACCGGTGAGAAAACATATTTTAGTGAACAATATTATTGCAGAGTTACCAAACTTATATGAAGAGAGCAGTTTTCTTCAAGGGGAATTTTTATACCTGATTGGGCCTACGCATATACTAGCTCTCTCACATAACTCTGAGAAGGTACATCATGAGGGAAAAGAAATGGTCATATAGACATTGGACAGGAAAATCATACATTAATGTATGTCAATCGAGAGCGCTTTGGTAGAAGGCACTATTGACTATCGGCTTAAGTCCAAATGATCATGGACGTGAGTCGGCCAAAGTGTTTGGCGACTAGAAGCTATGGCGGGATTCGAAGTAGTAACTCTCGCTTTATCCGACTAAGCGTAAATTTGCAGGGTAATTATGATGAAAATCTTTTATCTTTATCACACACAAGTTTTATTTCAAAACCGCGTGTGATTCTGAGAGTGGATTTTTGGAACCCGGGCTACATGGAGCCCGTTTTTTGAAAAAATCGAAATGACATTTTGAGTTTCCAAATATCACGAAACAAATCACAGATGTAGATAGTGTGGAGATCTACAAGCGTGTAAAATTTTACCTTAAAATTTTGTTGTATTATAGGATGTACAAAAAAGACAAATCGGGGAAATTTCAAAATTTTGAAACTGTATATTGCTCACCACCCAGATCCACTTATCTGTCTTTTTTGTGCAGCCCAAAATACAACAAATTTGGAGTGGGAAATTTGCACGATTGTAGATCTCGCAATATCTATATCCAGGAATTGTTTCTGGATTTTTGGAAACTTCAAAATGTTAATTTTGATTTTTTTGAAAAAAACGGGCAACATGTAGCCCGGGCTCCATTTTAGGTTTTCGGTGTGATTCTCTCCTACATTGCACAATTTTTTTTCTTAAACTTTATGTGCAATTGCATCACACATCATTTTATATTTTAGCCGTATGTGATTTCCTAACATCGGATATTCTTTTTTCCAAAGGCTATACGATATTTATTTGCATACCCTTTACCAAAATGGTATGTGATGGGATGCTTCAATGACTTGTTATGTACTAGTGATCGTCTCCCATATGAATCGAAGGTTGATGGGATGCTTCAAAACGAGAGTACATTAATTAGAACCGCAACATGCACATACACATACACACACATGCATGTTCGACGGAAAAATTCGGCATGACTTCTCCTAAAAGTAGGACATATGGGTGGTGCAAAAATTTGCCGAAATGGAAATGAATCAACATTTCGGCAAACATCCATGCACCACGCCGGCGCAAGCAACAATAAAAAGCAACAACATGCAAATATTCATGCACACCACACAAGCTTCATGTATAAACATCGTCTTGCCATCGTGCAAACCGCCCATTGATATGTGCATTTTATATCATCATTTATATAACTTTTAGTACCATACTAGAATGTTATTTGCATGATTATATGATTGTTTCTACATGTTTTAGACGATTTTGGGGACTTTCATACAAAGTCCCTATTTTTGGTATTTAATTTCTGGGAGGCAGAAAACCTCCTTTTTCTTGTCTTTAATGTTTTAGGAGCTACAGGATCTCAAATAATAAAAGGAAAAATACTGCGTCAGTTTTTCATCGGGAGAAAGGCAGAGGGAAGAAGACCGAAGAGAGGAGAGCCATGAGGGCCAAATGGGGGTGGCCCACGCGGCCCATGTACCTGGCCGTGTGGGACCAGCCCAAACTGGCCTCGGGCACCTCCTCGCCTGGGGCTTTTTATCGACGCCTTCGTCTCGCCCGAAAAGTAACGCCCTAATTTTTCCAAGTCCATCCGAGGTCGCGGCGGCGGCGAAACTCCTGATCCCTTTCGAGGGGGGTCAGATCCTGCTGCTCCGGAACTCCGGAGAAGGGGGAAATCATCGTCATCGTCATCACCTCTCCTCCTTGGCGTGGGAGGAGGCCTCTACATCATCACCCCCATCAAGACCAGCAACATCACCATCATCATCACCGTGATCCACTCCGTTCCCCTCGCAGTTTGAGAGTTGCTATACCCTAGATACTTGTCTTGTGCTACTATTCATGTTTGTGATTGAGTACTTGTCATTATTTGGTGGTAAAAGTATAATTTCAGATTGTGTTGTACCACTTATGCCACTGATTATGATCATGTTCGCACGTTGTGAGTAGTTCCCGTATGTTCCTGAGGGCATAAGATGAATTGGCATTGATTTATATATGACATGTGTTGATATTTTGTCAAGAGTTTATCTTTTATGTGATTCTATGATGGTGTTGTGCGAACATCGACTGCACAACACTTCACCTTTATGGGCTCATAGGAGAACACCGTAGTGTAATGAATTGATGGAGACTTGGGAGGACACGTAAACCTGAGACCGAGTCATGAAGTTATATTATGAGGGTATTAGTATCGGGGACCTTAGAGTGTAATGCTATGGTGGGACTTTATGTCTTAATAATTCGTGTGCAGTCATTTGCTTGGCCACATGATCCATCATAAGGGGTTGTAGTTTATTTATTAAGCTATACCTAATTATGGCTCCGTCCAAAGAGGATTAAAACTTGACAAGATATTCAACGTGTTGTTTAATAAATCTCTATGCCTAGCATCATCCATGCCGCCCTCGGGAACGTTTGCCACATATAAGTTACACATCACTTGAGCTTGTCCTCTTGCCACATAAGAGGATTGGGCTTTCTCTCTTTGAGAGCTTTCACTTGCTACTATCTGTTATCTGATTGCAATTATACAACTGAAAATACCAAAAACATCTACATCTTTTATTGTTTTATTTATCAATCTTACTAACCAATACCTTCAGCTCCTCGTGGGTTCGACAACCTTTTCTAATTGAAAGGTACTACAATTGATCTCCTGCACTTGGGAGCCATCAAGATACTTTTCTGGCGCCGTTGCCGGGGAGCGTAGCGCTATTGGTAAGAAGTGTGGTAAGGAAACTTGAAAGCTGTTTATCTCATTGTTACTATGGCATTTATGAATCGTGCCTCGCTGCATCTTGCTCTATATGAAAGTGCTTATGCCACTACTGCAAAGGTGGTTGAAACTGCTGTGCCTGAGATACCTAAAGTGGGATATAAAATTCCCATGGGTCATGTTAAAAGAGTTATGAAAAATCCATTTACAGGAGATGGAACTAAGTCAGCACGCGAGCACATGGAAATAATTGAGGACATATGTGGCTTATTCAGACTACCTGGTATTTCAGAGGATCAGGTAAAAAGGAAGCTATTGTATTTGTCTTTATCTGGTAATGCTCGTGATTGGTACAGGTCTCTGGATGAAGAGGTCTAGAATGAATGGAGTATCTTGAGAAAGGTTTTCTTTCTTAAATATTTTACTCCTAAAGAAGCTTATGATAACCGCTGCTATATATTCAATTTCTGGCCACATCTGGGAGAGAGTATTACTCAAGCTTGGGGGAGGTTAAAGGAACTCCTTCGCAAGAATCCATGTCATGATCTTACAAGGAAACTTATATTGATAAACTTTTATGTGAGACTACCTATGAAGCACAAGGAGATTCTGGATAATTCATCAGGTGGAAGTTTTACTAATAACACTGAAGAAGAAGCATGGAATTTATTGGAGACTATTTCTGAAAATACTAGCCACTGGGATCTTGATAAAGGTAATGAGCCATATTTTGATTATGAATATTCATGTGTAGAGAATTTCTCTACTTCTATTCTGTTTAAAAATCTGAGTGATACTTTTGGTCTTGATCCTTATGTTATAATTGAAATAGCTAAAGGTTTTGCTGATCATATCTGTGTTCCAAAAAGTGGATTTGAAGTTTATGTTGAACCTGTTAAACAATCTATTGTTGTTCCTAAAGTTATTAAACAGGTTGAACCAATGTCATCTGTGACAATTGAGGAGTATGTTGAACCACCTCCATTTCCAAACCAAGTTAAGGAGAATTTACTTAAAGCTGCTACTAACAAGAGTAACAAAAGATGTTCTCAGCCTTATGAACAGGTGGAAGTCAACACTCAAATTTCTGTTATCAAGCAACTAAATGAAGAAGACCCAGTGGATGTTTATCTATGTGAAGATGCTACCAAAGTCATCAAAGGTAATTCGGCCAAAGTTGGGAAACCTGTTATATCATGCTCTATTGGGACTTCAAGTTATCATGGTCTATGTGATATTGGAGCAAGTATTTTTTATTTTTTTGAATTTTCCATATATAAATTAAGAACTGAGTATAGGATTACAATCAAGCCTAGTTTTCTTAGTAACAATTTCAGGAGCTGAGGACAGTAGTAAACCACTAAAACCAGATTCTTTACATACAGCAGCTAGCAAATGAGCTGCCCGGTTGGCCAGCCTCGGAGCATGTTGAGCACGGAAAGCAGGAAGACGTTGCATAACTTGGAAAGCTTCAACATACACAGGACCTTCCTGTGCTCTTCCCCAGTTTCTGGAGTTGATCGCAGATATGACATTTAGACAATCGCTTTCAAGCACCGTCTTCTGGTTGAGTTGTTCGGCTAGGCGGATTCCTTCCAGCACCGCAACAGCCTCAGCTTCCGTGGCCGATTGACAGCGTTCGATTTGATTCCAAGCATTGGAGCAAGTATTAGTGTCATTCCATATTCTCTTTATCTTGAGATCAAGCCTGATATTGATCCCATTGTTATGGAAGAGACAGGTATGACAATTCAACTTGCTAATAAAGATTATATTAGTCCATTTGGAATTGTTAGAGATGTTGAAGTATTGGTTGGCAAAATAAAATACCCTGCTGATTTTATTGTGCTTGGTTGTCCTCAAGATTCATTTTGTCCTATCATTTTTGGTAGACCTTTCTTACATACTGTTGGTGCTGAAATTAATTTGCCTAAAGAGAAAGTGTTTATTAAATGTGCTGGTGAGAAACTTGAATTTAACTTTTCCAAATTTGCTGATAAACATGTTGAGAAAGAGCCAATTCCTAATAATTTAATTGAAACTCTTGCTCATATAGCTGTAGCTTCAACTGATGTTGTAGAACGTTATATGCTTAATCAAGATGAACCATTTAATGATGAGGAAAAAGAGGCTTTGGAACAAATATTATGGCAACAACCACCACAATTACAATTGCATATCCCACCTGATAATTTAGGAGTGCTACCACCACCTAAAGGGGATCCTAGTTTTGAATTGAAACCTTTGCCTGCAAATCTGAAATATGCATATTTGGATGAGAAGAGCATATATCCTGTCATTATTAGTGCTAACCTTTCAGCTGAAGAGGAAGAGAAATTACTTGATGTGCTAAAAGCTCACCGACCAGCCATTGGATACTCTCTTGATGATCTTAAAGGTATAAGCCCCGCTCTATGTATGCATAAAATTAATCTGGAGGAAGATGCAAAACCTGTTGTTGATTTTCAACGCCGCCTCCATCCAAAAATGAAAGAAGTGGTAAGGAAAGAGGTAATAAGACTTATTGAAGCTGGTATCATTTATCCTATAGCTGACAGTAAGTGGGTTAGTCCTGTTCATTGTGTTCCTAAAAAGGGTGGAATGACTGTTGTTCCAAATGAAAAGGATGAACTTGTGGCTCAACGTACTGTAGTTGGTTATAGGATGGTTATTGATTTCAGAAAATTGAATAAAGCAACTCGAAAAGATCATTATCCATTGCCATTTATTGATCAAATGCTAGAAAGGTTATCTAAACACTCTCACTTTTGCTATCTAGATGGTTATTCAGGTTTCTCGCAAATTCCTGTCCATAAGGATGATCAAGAAAAGACCACTTTTACTTGCCCATATGGTACTTTTGCTTACAGGAGAATGCCATTCGGTTTATGTAATGCTCCTGCTACTTTTCAAAGATGCATGAATGCTATATTTGCTGATTATATTGAAAAGATAATGGAGGTTTTTATGGATGATTTTTCTGTGTATGGTACTTCCTTCGATAATTGCTTGTTCAACCTTAACAAAGTTTTACAGCGTTGTGAAGACCAACACTTGGTTCTTAATTGGGAGAAGTGTCACTTCATGGTTACTGAGGGTATAGTTCTTGGGCATAAGATTTCTGGAGAAGGAATAGAAGTTGATCCAGCAAAGATTGAAGCTATTGAAAAACTACCATATCCAAGGGACCTCAAAGGTATAAGAAGTTTTCTTGGGCATGCAGGTTTTTACCGTAGGTTCATTAAGGATTTCTCCAAAATATCAAAACCTCTAACCAATCTTCTGCAAAAGGATGTTCCTTTCTCTTTTAATGATGATTGCATTGAGTCCTTTAATATTTTGAAGAATGCTTTAATCACTGCTCCCATTATTCAACCTCCTGATTGGAACTTGCCTTTTGAAATTATGTGTGATGCTAGTGATTATGCAGTTGGGGCTGTTTTGGGCCAACGTGTTGATAAGAAACTGAATGTTATTTATTATGCTAGTAGAACACTTGATGCTGCTCAAAAGAATTATGCTACAACTGAGAAAGAATTTTTAGCAGTACTGTTTGCTTGTGACAAGTTTAGACCTTATATTACTGATTCAAAAGTCACAATACATACTGATCATTCTGCTATTAAATACTTGATGAATAAGAAAGATGCTAAGCCTAGACTAATAAGATGGGTACTTCTATTGCAAGAATTTGATTTACACATTGTTGATAGGAAAGGGGAGGATAATCAAGTTGCTGATCATCTCTCTAGGATGGAAAGCATACCTGATGATCCTATTCCTATTAATGATAGCTTTGTTAATGAACAACTTGCAATTGTTAATGTTTCTAGTGCTAAAGTTGCATCTCCTTGGTTTGCCAACTATGCAAATTTTATTGTTGGTAAAGTTTTGCCTCCACACTTCACTTCTCAACAAAGAAAGAAATTCTTTTATGATCTTAGACATTATTTTTGGGATGATCCTTTCCTCTATAAGAAAAGTGTGGATGGTATTATTAGACGTTGTGTACCTGAGCATGAACAACAGGCTATTATAAGAGATTGTCATGACAGTCCCTATGGAGGGCATCATGCAGGAGATCGCACAGGAGCAAAGGTATTACAATCTGGTTTCTATTGGCCTACTTTATTTAAGGACTGTGCTGAATATGTTAAATCTTGTGATAAATGTCAAAGAGTAGGAAACATTGGTAGGAGGAATGAAATGCCTATGAATTATTCATTGCCACTTGAACCATTTGATGTGTGGGGTTTTGACTTTATGGGTCCTTTCCCAGAATCAAAGACAAAGCATACTCACATTTTGGTTGCAGTTGACTATGTTACAAAGTGGGTGGAAGCAATTCCAACCAAAAGTGCAGATCATGCCACAGCAATGAAGATGCTCAAGGACATCATTTTCCCCAGGTTTGGTGTTCCTAGGTTCTTAATTACTGATGGTGGTTCTCATTTCTTGCATGGTGTTCTTAGAAAAACTTTGGCAAAATATGATGTTAACCATAGAATTGCATCTCCTTATCATCCTCAAACAAGTGGGCAAGTTGAATTAAGCAATAGGGAAATTAAACTCATTTTGGAAAAGACAGTGAATAAGTCTAGATCTGATTGGCCAATTAAGATTAATGATGCTTTGTGGGCTTATAGAACTGCTTTTAAAAATCCTATGGGAATGTCTCCTTATAAAATGGTTTATGGAAAAGCTTGTCACTTACCTGTTGAACTAGAACATAAAGCTAGATGGGCTATTAAACAACTGAACTTTGATTTTAAAACTGCGGGAGAAAAGAGAATTCTTGACCTAAACCTACTTGACGAATGGAGAAATGAAGCTTATGAAAGTGCCAGGATGTTTAAAGAAAAAGTTAAGATTTGGCATGACAAGAAAATTAAGAAAAAGGAATTCAAAGTAGGTGATCAAGTTTTATTGTACAACTCTCGTTTCAAGTTTTCTGCAGGGAAGCTAGCTTCAAAGTGGCAGGGACCATTAGTGATACAGGAGGTGTACCGTTCAGGAGCTATCCGTCTTCACGGTGACATGAAAGGTAAACCTCATGTAGTCAATGGACAACGCCTTAAACCTTATATTGCAGGAAAGAGCTTCATCGGAAGGGTGGAGGAGTTGAATTTACAAACACCGGAGAGGTAATTGAGAGAAACCGTGCAGTTCAGAAACCCTAAATCAATAGAAGGTAACTTTGTGTTGGAAAGTTTCTCGGAATTGCATAAATTTTACGGAGGTCAATTTTTATGGAAATCATCGTATGGGACAAGAAAACTGGACGAAACGGAGACCCGAGGGAGAAAAGAGAGGGGCCCACGCGGCCCATGTACCTGGCCGCGTGGGGCTATCCCTTTTCCACCTCGGAGTCCTTTTTCGTCTCGTTTTCGATCCCGACGCTTCGCCTTGACCCAAAAACCTCAATATATACCCCTCTCTGTCGATCTAATCTCGCACCGAGCGTTCTCGAGCGATTCTTTCTTTTGCTGTTTCTGCCTGTCAGGTTTTTAGCCATGTCTTCGGGAGACTCCTACCAATGCTCCTCCATGGACGACGATGATGATGAACTCGATGGGTACAGCCCCACGTCCATATGGAGGAGGAATAGGAAGAGGAAGGACTACTCCGACGATGAAGACTACAAGCTTGATGAGAGGAGATGGACAAGCAAGAAGCTGAAGAAGAAGAGCACAAGCCCTCCGTCGACATCGCCCTTGGCGACAGCACCTCCATCACCCATTGCTGTTGCCGGCGTGAGGGTGAACCACTCTCTTGGAAACAAGAGGCGGGCGCGCGCATGCAGACCGGAGGGAAGGTTCCCAGGCACTTCCTTGCGAGCAAAAACGTAGCTTCTACTCTTATTGACAGGGAATTTCAGCGCACCACTCAAGAGAACTATCCTGGTGAATGGGATCGCAAGATCCCAACAAGAAGGTGCCAAGCCCGGAGTGGAAGCCTTGCAAAGAGTCGGTGGAGAAGAATCTCATGCAAAAACTGGGAGAAGCCGCAAAAGAGTTCGAAAAAGCTTACAACCTCATGATGAAGATCATTGGGGATCTTGAAGATAATTATTATGAAGGCAATGTGAAAGAAGAGAGGGAGTTCTAGCAAGACACCAAGCTTGGGGGAGTTCCATCTAGTCTTTCTCTTTATCAATCTATCATATCTATCTAGTCATGGTGTGCTTTGCTTTTATCGATTAGTTATCAATATCTCTTAGGCGTGTGTGAGCTCATGGAGCATTATCATGTATCCCTATCTTATGGTTTATCAATGAATATTAAAGTATGGTGTCATCCATGATTCTCTTGTTTGGGGATTTATGGGTAACACTCATGCAAATGAGCGTGGCATATTTAGAATTTCAATCACATCTTGCCTTGAAATTAATTAACTTGAGTATGTTGGACAATTATAGAATTATCTCAATATAGAAGAAGTAAAAAGACTTGTGAATTAATAGTTTGAGGTTAAGATATAGTCTTGTAGGATAAGAAGTTGAGAAGACTTAATGAAAAGGATATAAAACACTCTTGTTACAACCTAGTATCTTTTGAGCAAATTAATGATCATGGATATTTCAATACTTATGCTCTTGAATGTGAATGAAAGGAAGGCACCTGAAATTTCAGCTAGCCATGGAAAGTGTAAGAAAAGGGTTGTGTAGAGCATGGGAACTTGATTGAGATATCCATGACTAAAGTTTGCACTAGTTACTAGTCAAGCAAGAGTGATAACAATTTTTATATCTATCTGTCTTTTCATTTGTCTTCTTTTGAACTTGTTATCCAATGAGAGTTTATCTTGTCTTTGAATTTCAGCAAAGTATAAAAGATTATAATGCTTGCCATGAAGAGCAAAAGCATGTGAAAAACAATATGATTCGATTGTCCAACATACAATGGTTATTTGCTTTCAAAAGTAAGGGGTGATTGCTAGAGTTCTACTTATGTTGCCCTCATATGTATGAGTTTTAGATCATTAATCTTATCTTGCAATTGAATATGATGATGATACAATGCCCGTATTTATTTATCAACCATAAGTCCATTGATGCATGTAATGATCTATGTCCTTACTTACTCGAGGACGAGTAAAGGTTTAAGCTTGGGGGAGTTGATACGTGCATTTTATATCATCATTTATATAACTTTTAGTATCATACTAGAATGTTATTTGCATGATTATATGATTGTTTCTACATGTTTTAGATGATTTTGGGGACTTTCATACAAAGTCCCTATTTTTGGTATTTAATTTCTGGGAGGCAGAAAACCTCCTTTTTCTTGTCTTTAATGTTTCAGGAGCTACAGGACTCAAATAATAAAAGGAAAAATACTGCGTCAGTTTTTCATCGGGAGAAAGGCAGAGGGAAGAAGACCGAAGAGAGGAGAGCCACGAGGGCCAAATGGGGGTGGCCCACGCGGCCCATGTACCTGGCCGCGTGGGACCACCCAAACTGGCCTCGGGCACCTCCTCGCCTGGGGCTTTTTATCGACGCCTTCGTCTCGCCCGAAAAGTAACGCCCTAATTTTTCCAAGTCCATCCGAGGTCGCGGCGGCGGCGAAACTCCTGATCCCTTCCGAGGGGGGTCAGATCCTGCTGCTCCGGAACTCCGGAGAAGGGGGAAATCATCGTCATCGTCATCACCTCTCCTCCTTGGCGTGGGAGGAGGCCTCTACATCATCACCCCCATCAAGACCAGCACCATCACCATCATCATCACCGTGATCCACTCCGTTCCCCTCGCAGTTTGAGAGTTGCTATACCCTAGATACTTGTCTTGTGCTACTATTCATGTTTGTGATTGAGTACTTGTCATTATTTGGTGGTGAAGTTATAATTTCAGATTGTGTTGTACCACTTATGCCACTGATTATGATCATGTTCGCACGTTGTGAGTAGTTCCCGTATGTTCCTGAGGGCATAGGATGAATTGGCATTGATTTATATATGACATGTGTTGGTATTTTGTCAAGAGTTTATCTTTTATGTGATTCTATGATGGTGTTGTGCGAACGTCGACTGCACAACACTTCACCTTTATGGGCTCATAGGAGAACACCGTAGTGTAATGAATTGATGGAGACTTGGGAGGACACGTAAACCTGAGACCGAGTCATGAAGTTATATTATGAGGGTATTAGTATCGGGGACCTTAGAGTGTAATGCTATGGTGGGACTTTATGTCTTAATAATTCTTGTGCAGTCATTTGCTTGGCCACATGATCCATCATAAGGGGTTGTAGTTTATTTATTTAGCTATACCTAATTATGGCTCCGTCCAAAGAGGATTAAAACTTGACAAGATATTCAACGTGTTGTTTAATAAATCTCTATGCCTAGCATCATCCATGCCGCCCTCGGGAACGTTTGCCACATATAAGTTACACATCACTTGAGCTTGTCCTCTTGCCACATAAGAGGATTGGGCTTTCTCTCTTTGAGAGCTTTCACTTGCTACTATCTGTTATCTGCTTGCAATTATACAACTGAAAATACCAAAAACATCTGCATCTTTTATTGTTTTATTTATCAATCTTACTAACCAATACCTTCAGCTCCTCGTGGGTTCGACAACCTTTTCTAATTGAAAGGTACTACAATTGATCTCCTGCACTTGGGAGCCATCACCCATGCGCGACACAAGCGCTTCACCTACAACAAACATCCATACATGTACACCGCCGGCCACACAAAAAATGCATATGCATGTCCATCCAACAATACTCACCTAGAAGATTCGTTACCGAGACGTGACTGTGATCGATGAGAGAGTGTGTGTGGTGTTGGAGAGAGAAAATAGTGGAGAAAAAGAGATGCATGTATTGGGAGAGGAGGAGAGTATATATGGTGGCTCCCCAAGGCCTCACCAATTATCTATCAATCAAAGTAGGTTTAACTACAAGAAATGGAGAAAAGTATGGGCAAAATGGGATGGGAGGGAGGAGGAAGACGAGCTAGGTGGGAGAAGGGAGAAGGTCACAATGGGGGTGGTAGGTAGGGGTTGCCACCTTTTTGTAGACCTGGAAAGTCTGTGGCGCATGAAACCCCATGCGCCACAGAAATGTTGCTTTTTGTGGCGCATGGGTCCAGATGCGCCACAGAAATCAACATTTCTGTGGCGCACCCATGCGCCACAGAAATAAGGAAATCAACATTTCTGTGGGGCATCCAGGCACATGCACCACAGAAAAGGCCCCGGAGCATCAAATCCAGACGTTGGTGGTGGGGCCCACAACATTTCTGTGGCGCATGTGTCTGCATGCGCCATAGAAAGGGCATGTTCAGTGGCGCACGGGAAACCCATGCGCCACAGAAATCTGTGGCGCACCACAGGGGATGCGCCACTGATAAACTTCTGTGGCGCATCGCCAAAAAGGTGCGCCACAGAATGTGGATCCACCTATAGCTAGTTTCCTAATAGTGTTGGGAAACAGGCAACCACCCTTGCCCCGAGAGGAGAGCATCAAGTACTAAGGTAACCTCAATTTCTAAGAGATGTCCATACCACAAAATGTATCATGTCAAAAAAAAATCAATCACAGTATACTTATGTAGTATTGAAATATGGGCTAAGTATATTTTTATGTTTAATTTTATACAAGATTTTTATTCTGAATCTGGCTGGAGAACTCGTATACGCTAGATGACTAAAAGTTCAATACATGCTAACATATCTAATAATTAAATTTTATGTATCCAAACAAAGTCAAATCCACACCATTTTATATTCATTGATAATTGTTATACATGATGTTATTTCAATACCAAGCACATAGAATGCAGCCACTTTCAGTTTATGAGTGAACTCATTGTAACTATAAGACACATTTGACCATGAAAAGGTAGAGTAAAAAATTCATTACAACGGTTCAATTTGTACACTATAAGTTTCAATAATATGGTTACCTAATGATATACTAGAAACTTATATTAAGATACATCTTAGGACGTGGGGTGAGATTTGGAATATGTATACACTACATTGTCTATGCGATTAACAAAAACAATTAAAGATATAATTTTTGTAAAATTCAGTATAGAATATAGCAAAAACATGTTATTTGAAGATATACAATAGTACCGATAGTAAAGAACAACAATAACTAAATTTAGCAACATTGCTATTAGGTTAACTATGAAAAATAAGTAAACAAATTATACTCTTTATCACTATAATGTGTAAAAAATATTTTTTAAAGTATAAAAAATCAGTATAAATTATAGTTGAATCAAAACACATTGATGCTTGAAATACCTTATCATTCTCGACAAGCAGAATAAAATTATTTTCTTGAGCGTACTTCTATGGGTACTTTGTAGCCCGTGGAACCTCCCAATATGCAATCAGCTAGGATCATAGAATTGAGTAGTATAGGCCTATTTGACTTCTGAATGTTAGCTTTAAGATCTTCACCAAAGTTAGTACAAATCCGGTAACTTCTATTGCGAGCAGAGTTATCCGACCAACACAAACGGCTTTCATTCCGGGAAGAAATATCTTAGAAGCAGTGGTTGTGTTACATGAGACAATACATGAAATGAAGCGCAAGAAATTAGATGTGGTTGTATTCAAGATTGATTTCGAAAAAGCTTATGACAAAGTAAAATGTCTTTTTTACAGCAAGTTCTGAAAGGGTTTGCACCACAGTGGTGTGAATGGATTGCTAGATTTGTTCAGGGGGGAGTGTTGGTATCCGCGTTAATGACTTTTGGTCATTATTTTCAAACACTTAAAGGATTACGACATGGAGATCCGTTGTCACCCCTCCTTTTAATTTAGTTGCCGACATGCTGGCTATTCTAATTGCGAGGGCAAAGGAAGATGGCCAGATTGAAGGGTTAATACCACACTTAGTTGAGGGTGGTGTATCAATCCTTCAATATGCTGATGATATGATATTATTTCTTGAACACGACGTCGCGAAAGCTGTGAACATGAAATTAATATTGCCTTTATTGGGACTAAAAAAACTTTCGTAAGAGTAAGCTATATTGTTTTGGCAAAGCAAAAGATGATCAAGAGCAATGCCGACATATCTTTGGATGTGAAATCGGCTCACTTCCATTTAAATATTTAGGTGTTCCCATTCATCATAGCAAGTTTCTCAATAAAGAATGGAAACGGCTGAGGATCGCTTTGAGCGTAAGCTGGGTTCCTGGATAGCTAAGATGTTGTCATACGGCGATCGTCTTGTGCTAATCAACTCGGTATTGACAAAGTCTACCTTTGTCCTTCTTTGAAATACCTAAGGGGGTATGTAAAAGATTGGATTACTATCGTTCACGCTTCTTTTGGCAGAGTGATCAACAAAAGAAGAAGTATATGCTCACTAAATGGAATATAGTTTGTGGGCCTAAGGACCAAGGTGGGCTCGGCATTGAGTGTTGGAAATTAAAAATAAATGCTTGTTGAGTAAATGGCTTTTCAAACTACTCAATGAGGATGGGGTGTGGCTGGAACTTTTAAGTAATAAGTACTTAGGTGACAAAGCGTTGTCAGAAGTTCAGGTTAAGCCAACTGATTCACCGTTTTGGAAGGGCTTAATGGGAGTCAAGGATGATTTTTTAAGTACAGTTCTGTCAGTCTCGGAGATGGGCCGCAGATCCGGTTTTGGGAGGTTATATGGCTAGGCAATAATTAATCAGCGAATGAATATCCCTCTCTATATGCTATCGCCTCTAACAAGAACATTTTGGTCGCAACCGTTTTTTAGAGTACTCCTATTTATCTCCATTTTAGAAGGAATTTGGTAGGGGACAGTAGGGATTTGTGGTTTCATTTAGTTGAGAAAATTATGAGTGTTAACTTAACGGATGAACCGGATAGATTGAACTGGAAACTTACACCATCCGGAGTGCTTTCAGTTAAATTTTATCATGTCGAGCTGATGAATGGTCATACGGGATACTTGCGCAAATATTTGTGGAAATTGAAGGTGCCTTTAAAAATTAAAATTTTCCTATGGTTCATGCATAGAAAATAATTATTGACGAAAGATAACATGGCTAAATGGAGATGACAGGGTGTAGGAAATGTGTTTTCTGTGACGCGCATGAGTCTGTGGAGGACATGTTCATATCTTGTACTTTTGCACGTGATATTTGGAGATTGGTGCATTTTACTTTTAACATCTATCCTCCAACTAGTGTCGCAAATTTGTTTGGTAGCTGGTTGAATGGGGTGGAAAATAAAACAAAAGCACGTATTAGAATTGGCGTGGCGGCCATTATGTGGGGAATTTGGAATTTCCGTAATGACATAATATTTTACAATGCACAATCTTTCCATTATTTGCAGGTTATCAACAAGTCTACCTACTAGATCCATATGTGGTCCTATCTTCTTCCTGCAGATCAGCGTGGTCTCATGGATACATGATGTACTCGAATGATGATGGTCGTACGGACTATCTTCTGCCGGGTGGGTGGCTACATCATAAGAGATTAGATGGCTAGGGCCTTGTTTGCCTGGTTGATTTTTGTATCCACACTGAGTTATTCTTGAATTGTAAACCTTTGAATATTGATAATATGCAATAAAATTGCGGAGGCTATGTGCATCACTTTAATGTGGAGGCTGGGATGCACACTCCCATTTCTAAAAAAATGTCTCCCATGTAAAGCAAAACTGGTCTTCTGATTGAACCAGTAGGACGAGTGTAGATGTTTAGACTTTCTATAGTTATTTCTCACATTGCACTGATTTCGGTAAGATCATAATCAGACAGAGTCTGCTCGAAATGATATACTGCCCCATCTTCATGGACACTCGTCAAAGTGAATGTGGCAACACCTTCCTCTATACAATCTTTAAGAACTCGCTCAATATTCTCGACTGCGACATATCTCTCCATGTCTTTAGCAAGAACATATTTCCTTTTAACTTTGCAATTTGATTTTTTAGGACGAAGATGATTCCGGGTACGTCTTGCTCGGCACTTGAAACTATCAACCATCACATCCTCTCTTTCATTCAAGGATACAACTTTCATGAATTTCTATATTAATTGGCCGGCAAAAACAGAAATAGACTGGGCTGAGACCTGAGAGTAGTTTCTGAGAGGACTCGTCAAATTTACTGTACAACAGAACGGACGAGGTAGAAATTTACACATAATCTACGTACACTATTTCATTTAATTATTTTGCACAAACATTACAGATGCAATTACAACACACATTGATCCTTGAACAAGCTGACTACAAACTTCACAATAAGAACAAGTTGACTACGATAAACGTAAACAAACACTGGACTGACGAATCACACCACCACCGTTTCCACACTACCGTGGCGCGGCTCGTGCGGGAGCATCTGCTCGGGCGCGGACGGGAACACCAGGTTCTGATGCACCAGCGCCGCGACCGCCGCGCCGATCATCGGGCCAACCCAGTACACGGCCTGGTTCTTGAAGTCCCCGCTGACGATCGCCGGGCCGAACGACCTCGCCGGGTTCATGGACGCGCCCGTGAGCGAGCCCGCCGCCAGCACGCACGCTCCCAGAACGAGCCCGACCACCAGCGCGCCCAGCGCCGTCGTCGCGAGCCCCTTCCTGCCGCGCGCGCGAGGGTCGCCGGCGATGTGCACGGTGTACACGAGCATGAACGTCATCACGCCCTCCATGATCGACGCCCCGAACCCGGTCATCTCCACCGCGATCCTCGTCGTCGGCACGGCCTGTACACAAACACACACGTGCATTGTGATGTTAACGAGTTGACATTTGAAGGGTGGTGGAGCGATGGGCGGTTATGCACGTACCTGGCCGGCGGAGAAGAAGTGGAGGAGGAGGCAGGCGAGCGTGGAGCCGAGCAGTTGGCACGTCCAGTAGAAGATGGCGCTGGGGACGCCGATGTGGCCGCCGATGGCGAAGGCAAACGTGACGGCCGGGTTGACGTGGCCGCCGGAGACGTCGGCGGCGATGAACACCGCAGCGAAGAGCCCGAAGGACTGCGCTACGGCGGTGGCCACCAGGGACGAGGCGTTGGACGTGACGTCCGGCGTGAGCATCCCTGGCATGAGACATTCCCAAACAAGCGCGCGGTGAGTGAAACTTGATTACGTACGAACGAGAGCATCAAACTCACATGCGTGGTGGTGTGACTTACGGGCAGAGACGGCGGAGCCGACGGCGGTGAAGACGAAGAGGAAGGTGGAGATGAACTCGGCGAAGTAGGACCGGAGGGACGGCGGCGAGAAGCAGTGCTTCAACTGCACGCGGAGGTTGGACGCCATTGCTTGCTTGCACAAGTTCGATTCTCTCGACGCAGGGTGAAGTGAACAGGGGCTGCACGGATGAAACGTAGACGATCGAGTTCCAGAGTTTAAAAGGAGGGAGAGGGACGCGCCCCTGCAGCGAACCGGCGCCCCCGCGCCAGGGTAGTTTCCAGCGGTTGCCACCGCGCGCCCGTTGCTACTGATCGTCTCCAAGTTCAGAACCGTCAGAGGCGTAAGTAGCAGATTAGATATATCCACATGTGGACAAATGGAAGACAAGTAATTTGGAACGGAGGGAGTACGTGACACGCTCACACGCCCCCACGAATTTGTCACAAAGAAAAATGTTTCATTTAGCAAGACTTCGGAACGGTGATGAACCGTAGATGTAAGATCGAGCGGTGTTGTCGCTTAAAATTTCTTTGCCATGGATGGGGATTACAATGATTACATCACTACAACTGAAAGCACAGACGGAATTCAAACAGAAGGAGCCGTGGTGACGATGAAATTCAACGGCAACGAGGCTAGGTTCGGACCGATCGATGCTATTCACACGTACTCCTGGTGACCGACCGGCCGGTAGGAGGCGATGAACACGTCGCCGTAGACAAGCCCTGCGTGGCCACCTCCTATGAGTGGCCCGACCCAGTACACCCAGTGGCCGGAGAAGTTGCCGGCTGCGACGGCGGGGCCGAAGGAGCGTGCCGGGTTCATGGAGCCGCCGCTGAAAGGCCCCGCGGCCAGGATGTTTGCGCCGACGATGAAGCCGATGGCGATGGGCGCTATGGTGCCGAGGGACCCCTTCTTGGGGTCAGCCGCCGTGGCGTACACCGTGTACACGAGCGCGAAGGTGATCACGATCTCCATCACCACGCCCTCGAGCCTCGATCTCGCTGATGCCGGCGACGGCGTGCGTCGGGATAGGCTGCACACAAAGGCAGGGATTACTTTTCACGGTGTGGTACTGCTTCAGAGTAACGTGGCAAGAGTTTGCACACGTGGCATGTACTAAAAAGGTAGTGGCGCCGGCGGTATGCCAAACCTGGCCGTGGGTGACAAACTGGAGGAGCAGGCATGCCACGGAGGCGCCGAGCAGCTGGGCAACCCAGTAGAAGAGCCCAGTGAGGATGGTGATGTGGCCACCGACGGCGAGGCCAAACGTGACGGCGGGGTTCAGGTGGCCGCCGGAGATGTTGGCAGCCATGGCAACACCGACGAAGAGGGCGAACGCGTGGGCGATCGCGATCGCCACCAGGCCAGCCGGGTCCGGCGCGGCACCCTTTGTCACTTGCCCTATGCAGAAGACAAATTTTCGGTTAGCCATGGAGCTAGTAATAAGCCAGAACCGATCTCCCTGACAGATGTTTAGAACAGCTAGCAGGAGGGGCACACCGTAGGAAATGGCGGACCCGACGCCGGCGAACACGAAGAGGAGGGTGGCGATGAACTCGGCGACATAGGATCGGATGGACGAGGCGCTGAACGAGTCGCCGAAGCTTCCGGTTGCAAGCTTCACCATCTTTCGCTTGTTTTTTTCTCTATGAATGTGGAAGGATATTCAGTGTTCAGGCTGAGTTCAAAGTCTGATCTGATCACAGCACTGATGAATGTCGTTCCTGCTAATTAGGCTCCTTTTATACACGTGAGATGGCTCTAGAAATGCATTACATTATTATGGGCGGTGCTCAATGATCACCACAAGGTTTCATGATATAAGCGTTAATGGTATTTTGTGGTTGATTTTGGCCGACCAACAAACCTGCTTTGCTGAACTTTGTGTTTGTTGCAATTGTTTAAGACAAGAGCCACGTTATGGTACACGACAAGACAAGGAGGAGAAAGAAGCCCCTGCTTAAATAAATCTTTGGCGGTGCATTCGGACGGCCGAACTGTTGTACTGTATATGCATGCGCCCTCTTCACTTCTAGTTTTGCATCTACTGAAATTAGGTGCATTCATTCAATCTAATGAATGTCAGTTCAAGGTTACTATTTTCCCTGATGTCATGATTCTTAAAGAACACTATACTACTACTCCCTCCGTCCATAAAAGGATGTCTCAACCTAGCTCAAATTTGAATGTATCTACATACTAAATTGAGTCTAAATACATGCAAATTTGGGGTAGGTTAAGACATCATTTTGTGAACGAAGGGAGTACATGGAAGTGATTGGTTGGTTGACTGTGAAGTGCTGCATCATATACAGACAGGAGCTGGTTCTCCAGTTCTCCTGCAACACGGTTATTTTCCTTGTGATGTCTTTTTTGTGTGTGGTTATATATATATATATGTAACCTCGCAATCACTTTCAAAGTTTTCACTTGTTACTGTCGCGGGGAAATTGCAGAGTCAGAGTCACAGCAAAACATCCTGATGAACGAATATACGTTAACTTTGTTTGGTACGATGCCTTATGTTTATTTATAATCTACACTTCCAGAAAACTAGCTTAGTTTTTTAAGAAAAAAATAGAGGAAAATGGACCCCTGTCCCTGGTTTCTTTGTTGATGCAACGAAACCACAAGATCCAGTGCATAGTTTGAGAACAGACTAAAAGCCAGAGAAAAGAGAAACTAGCAACAGGAAAGTAAAGCTAAGTTTACATGTTTCTTAGACGCTAGAATTTTATTGCAGACATGCAGACCGTCATTTTAGTCTCAAATAATGACATCAAATTCAGATATATGCACAAGTAAAACAATCAAATGAACCTAAGTGTGGATCAGATAGCATTATTTGACAACAAATCTTGGTTTACTCCAATTGCACATAAGCTATACCTCGTTTTTTACACACAGCATCCTAAATAGGTAACTGAGGTGACGAGGATATGACTATAGGGTCTAAGTTGCTTGGGCCCTTTTAATCTCAGTCACATTAGGCTTTGAATCATGATACACCAACCCTTATTTCCATTTCACTTCATTATAAGAGCTAATCCAAAATTAATTAGGGCCTCTGTAAAAAAAATCAGAGTCACATAAAATCCTGATAGAAAACCCAAAAAAAACTACAAGGTCCTATGTGGATCAAAAAATTGGAGGAAAATAGAGGATCGCAATCCTAAAAAAAGTCATATTCACGCCCTTTGGATCATGGGATTCAACCAAAATAATTTTATAGCATAATCCTACAAGTTTTGAAGAAATCAAGCATGAGGTCTAACCCCGTTGAAAATTTCTTTGAAAGGTCCACTGCACCTTTTGTCCCCATGGCCCCAACATTGTCAGCACACTATTACCCCTTGGACACCGCCATTGGGAACCGTCTGCTCTCTCCCATTAAGCATTTGTATGGGCCGAACATGCACCAACGACGACAGTAATTGCGTCAAGGTTGCCGTGCTAACCACTTCGTTCATGTCCCACGTATTGCCTTCCATGTTGAGATATTACCAATGTTGGGGATATCACTTATCGGGAATTTATCGATCGACCCAATATAAGGGGTAAATCGGGCGGTTTATCGGCATATCGACCGATTTATCGGCATATCGGCTGATTTATCAGCTGATTTATCTTATTGGTCAGACACTGAGAAGCGATTAATCGGCCGATTTATCGGAATATCGGAAGATATCTTGAACAGTGGATATTACTCATGAATGCACGATGCCATGAGAAAACAAAGAAATGGTACTGCTGCTCAGTAATTACAAGACCACATCACATTTAGTAGCACTAGTATCTTCCTACAAAAACAAACTACTTTTCTGATTAAGAAACGGAAAAAACATGCATGTAAGCACAGAATTAACATTGCTAACAACGTGGCGTATCGAACAGGCCATTCATGTATAGATCATAATTACAGGTCATGTATCTCGAGTTAGTAACACCTTACCGCAGCAGTTTCTTTGATTTAGTTAAACGACAAGGGAACCAAACTTCAGCTATAAGTCTGTGAACTGATTGCCATCACCGAGAACCACCAGAAATAGCAGGAGCTGGCGTGCCAAGGATTTCTCTGTGACGTCAGCATCTGTCTCAATTGGTCCAAACCGCAACTTCCATCATTCTTTTAACTTATATGTACCTTCCTCAATGCCAGTCTCAAGTAATCTCCCAGAATTCTCGTTTTCTAGCCCACTTGAGCTGACAAGTTTCCAGTTCGTATTGTTACCGATCTGTTTGCTGGCACTCTTTGGCAGATGCAAGATGATGGCATTTCATGGAAGTCATCTCGTCCATGTCTGGTATCATCTGGTTCCCCCATAAGGCCCCTCTGGATTTTCCTTACCTTCCGTGAAAATGTATCCCAGCCCATTTGATTCCGTGTCTGAAATAATACATTGAGCTTTTTCGTGTTTGGCCGAATAGTTCTCTTGTGGCCCATGTATCGCCTATAGATTTGATAAGGCGTGAAGACCAGCATATCAAATATAGAATCAGACGAGTATAATTAAACTACCAGGGACAGACATAACTATGTCAAACATACAAAGAGACAGTTGTAGCATTATGGATAAGATAACTAGGATGCATGGGCCTGGGAGTGTGGACCGTACCTCAAGGCAATTTTTTGTATTGTGTTACAATAATACTCCCCCCTTCCCGAAATATAAGGCGTATAAATTTTGTCCTAATTCAAACTTTTTTATGTTTGACCAACTATTGATTTATTTGGTATTATAGATATCAATATTTTATTCCATAAACTTGGTCAAACCCAATAAGTTCTTTTAGGTGGGTCAAAACTTGTATGAATTATATTCAAGGAAGGAGATGGTATTCTAGAAAAGTATTTTTCTAAAATACTCGAAACATATTCAGAAATAAGAAGGATGTATACCTGCGTCCGGCTAATACCTTGGCCATGTTTCCATTATTATTCGTAACGAAAACATCACTCTCATCACATACAATGAAGTCAACAGCAGCCAATCGTGAAGAAAACGGAAGGAATGGTTTCAAATCATCCCCAGCAAGCATCTCCTTGGTGTAGAAGTTTGGAAAGAGTTCCCGCAGAGGTCGGAGAGTTTCATCTCCGCCATATATTTCTCCAGAAGCAACATACAGGTAAGTTTCATTGCCAAAACCAAGAGCTCGCAGCATTAAACCAATTTCATGAGGAGTCAATGGGCATTTCCCTCTAGTGCGCTCATCCTCAGCACTCAAGTCCTGCTAGCAATAAATCTAAAATCATTTCGCCATTCAAACCTTACATTAAATGACAAGAACTGACCAACATCCAATCACCGGAAACATCATCCCTAAAAGTAATAGTTATCTCAAGTAACATGTTCTTTTAGGGAAATCCTACTGAACATATTATGGTAGGTACAAAAAAGAAACGCAAAACCGGACAATAAAAATGAAGTAAAAAAAAGGTACTCCCTCCGTTGTCGCTGATTTAGTACAAATACTAAATCAGCGACAACTAATATGGAACGGAGGGAGTAATAATCAGAGTTATGGATCCATATGTTAAGAACAACACGATAGGGAAGTCTCACCAAGGTTTAGAGTCTTACAGGTAATGTATCCCATCGTTTTCTAATTTCAGCAAGTTCCTTTCTTTCCTTTTCACCACCACCGTAGTAGCAGCCAGAAAATGCAAGCATGTCAGGTTCAAACCTAATGATATAGCCAAGAAGTGATGGTTAGTAAATATGAGAACTTTCAGGGCAGCAGTTCATAATTCAACTAAGGGAGGATACCTCAAGTGAATGGCGACATATCGTGAGCTCATGATTCTCAGCCTCCGCACCAACGTTTTACCCAGACTTTGTATGGATTTTGTAAATCTTAATGCATGGAAGTTTACTCGACACCGTAACTTCTGCAATTCTTCGTCAAGCTCATTGGTGAGTCGATAATCAAACTTAGTTAGTTGCAAAGCCTGCAAAATTTGAACAGTTGAGTTAACAAGCAAGTGTAAGTGAATTCATTTATTCATCAGTACAAATAACTCACATATCTTTATAACAATTTCATATATGTCACCAATTAATACAAATGCACTAGTTTTGTTTACTTACTCGCCTTCGCATCAGTATAGGTAAAACTTCATCAACGTAAAACTCAGGCATGGATTTTCGAGGTGCCCGCATAGTCCATGGGAGTTTATCCATTGATGTCATCACTTCGTAAGGGATCCTTTTCACAACAGTTACATCCTTTGATAGGTATGAAATGAACCAGTCCGCGTCAAAAATATCGGAGAAGTCGCTGTATAGAACACACACGGTATGAAGACAAATTCTCTGTTAGTCACAGTCAACTATTGACAATGCCATGTAATCTCAAATTTTTTAGGTCACCTGTCATCCTTCCAGAATGAGTGATGGTCTAATTCCGGTACAACAAGTGTGGCATTCAAAATCCAGGCAACAACAACAGCATCTGTTATCTGGAAACTGAAGATCATAATGGTAATACAATGGATAATAAAAACAAATCAATTACAAGTCGATAGAAAACTATACCCCTATGCGTTGTTGGTTCAGTCCTCCACTAGTAGCAATGAGCAAGTAACCAGTAGAGTTGTTCTCCGGCACAGCAGCTGAAAGATGAACACACATAGAAACCTCAACGTTGTAACTTTTCCTGGCCTTCACAGTTCTACTTTAAAAGGGGGGAACATGATTGATTCAGTATACTAACATCTTAACTTTGGGCTCCTCCCACTGCACCCGTGGTACAAGTTGGAATACCTTGATTTCCATATATCAATGGGTCCATTATTTCTAACCTGCATATTGTCAGCAGGGCAAAACAATATCAATGCAGAACAGAGACATAGCTATCAAGCAGAAAATGCTATAAACAGAGAAGGTTCCAAGGATTATGCGTGAACAAACACGAACGAGACTAGTAAAGCTTCACACTCCAAAAATCAGTTACTTGATTAGCAAAATTACGAATCCCACAAACGAACTTCTCACTTAAATTTCCCTCAATTAGTCTCTACTAGGTTACGATGTGGCAGGTGTAGCCATCCGGAATTTCACTGACCAAACTCAAATTCTTCCTAGAGGAAACATACTGACAAACCACGTAAACAGAAACTAGTGCAGACAATTCCGCCGAACAATACAGTAAGAGGTGTCCAAGCTTCCCAAATTACCTGATTGGACCGCCACCGGCTTCGGATCCGCGACCAGTCGGCGTCGGTGACGATGTGCCCGGTGAAGAGTGATACGAAGCCTAGAACGAATAGAGCCGTCCCCAGGAACACTGGGGAAGGCTGCGCCCTCCTCGGCGCCTTGGGCGAGGCGGAGCCCGCACCGGAGTGTGGCTTCGCCGGATCAGGCTTCCTCCCCATGCCGCGCGCTTGACCCACGGCAGATCCCAGTATGCAGAAACCGCTGCTGAGAACGCCGGAGCGCGAGCCGCTGCGCTAGATCGTGGGGGCGTGGGAGCTCGCAGAGAGGGCGTCCATGGCGGAAAATAATTTTATGAGGGTCTACAAATTCATCTCCGTGCACCAACTCTAGCAACAGTCGTGTGAACGTGGAGCGGCGCGTGGGCTGAATCGCAGGGCCCATGGACAAAGTAAAGGCCGAAAAGGAGGAAAACGCAAAGAGCTGGGCTGCCTCGTCTTCATTTTCTGCCGTAGTGGATGCACAACAGTATGTTGGCCCATCTAGATTAGTCGGATCGTTAGTGCATTTAGTTTTGTCTGGTGCCTCGTGTTAGGCCCAATTGTTTTTTAAGATGGGACACCTTTGCCATTCAGTTTTTGCATTTCCATGGTATACAAAAGTCAATGTCCAGTGTGTACATCCGAGCCTGAAGATGTCGCACATGCTCTCTCGGGCAGGAGAAATTTGGACATCGCTAGGTTTACATGAAATGATACGAGATGCTAATTTTGAGGGGAAGTCTAGTGCGGAAATTATCAAACAGATTTTGTGTGATGCTCATTACCAGAAGCAATATATGGAGACTATTCAAATTCCAGAGATCGTGGCTGTGACGAGTTGGTACATTTGGTGGCAACGTCGGCTGATTAAAAGGGAGGAAGAAGTGCAAACCCCTGTCCGCTCGGGACAGGCAATTTTTGCGCTAGCTATATCCTTTGTCCGAGCTGCCTCGAAACCTAATTCTGTGCCGAGATTGAAGAAGTGGAGCAAGCCGTTAACGGGACAGGTTGCTCTGAATGTTGATGCATCATTTTCTGAAGGCGATCATACTGGTTCTTCTGGTGTTGTTATTCGAGATAGTAGAGGGATGTTTATTTGTGCTGCCATTGCAAAATTTGAGTATGTTCCTAATGTAGTAGCGGCTGAAGCTGCCGCGCTTGTGGAGGGCTTGAAATTGGCTCAGAGTATCGGCTGCAGCTCCCTGGTGGTGCAAATGGATAATCTAATTGTTGTCGAAGCACTGAAGTATAATTCTGGACACTCAATGGTGGCTGCGCCAATATTAGATGATTGTCGTGACTTGTTGAGAGGTTTTGGTAAGGCGTTGATAGAGCATTGTAATAGAGATCTAATATGGTAGCGCATGCCTTAGCTCAGAAGGGCGTGTTGATCCACCGTCTATGTGGTTGGACTCACTTCCTGGTTTTATTCTAGCCTCTTGGCAGACGATGTAACTTTTATGGATGGTTAGAGCAGCAAGTTTCAGACGCACTCTTTTCCTTACCAGGGTACCTTTGGGGACTGGAAGGTTTTTAATGACGCGGCTTGCTAGCTTAATAAAGTGGTTTAAGTTTCAAAAAAAAAGTCGACACCTGATATATGAACAAAGAAATATTTGTGCTATAACAAATTTGATTTCGAATAGATGAATACTAACTTTAAGCGGAGGTAAATCTTTGCATTGGAGTGTAGGTGGGCGCCTCTTAAGGGCTCATATGATTCATAGGATAGGAAAAGTATAGAAATAAGAAACCTAAAAGATTGGCATGACATGTAAACTGAATCCTACGAGAAGTGTATTTATTGATTGTGGTGTGGCATTTTTTCATGAGGTTCGACCTCGTGTTATTCCTATAAAGTTTACAGTACAAAATTCATATGGGATTATTTTCTATGGGATATGATTTTATGAATCAAACATATTCCGAAGGAAAATTTACATAAGATTTCAATCCTATTCAAAAACTTTGAAAATCATATGAATCAAAGGAGCCCTAAGTTATCACATTTTGCTATGGCACCAATTGAACGCGTGTCAGGTTTTATAGCAGGATAGTACTCTGATTGATGAACAACTATATATTAATTATTTAACGGTATCAAGAAAAATAGTTATTGGTGCCAAATAAAAACGGTTAACAAAAAGAAAAGGTAAAAAGTCCGAGCAACCATTGTGTCCTATCACACAACATAGTTGTTGATGTAGAACCGATGTGATATGAGAGTAATA
>CAMZMU010000107.1:64674411-64785488 GCA_947311845.1 Poa pratensis | reverse complement strand
TGGCCCATTCTCGCTCCCACATGAAAAACCGGTCACCGACGCGTGGGCCAAGATCCCGGTTGAGGATAACGTGGTCCCACGTTGCAGCGTAACGTGGTATGACCACGCAGGGTGTGGCAATATTACGAGAGAGGAGGAGCAGTGCGTCCCACGCAGTGGCAGCAGTCATGTCCGGCCGCAGAGCCGGGTCCCACGCCGGATTGAACCCCTCAATGACGCCCGCCCCATCCATGTGGCTCCGGTCCCGCATGTCACGAGCCACCGCAGAGGGGGTTCACTGTCGTACTGCTCCTGCCAGCTGCCTCTGACGGGAGATCCCTCCCACTGGTCAGGACGGCGCTGCCGTCACCAGTCATCAGTGGGCTGCTGGCTGCTCCTCCCCGGGGAGCTCGCTTCGCCCCGGGAGGAGCGACTTTATATAATGCGCGCCGGCCAGCGCCAGTATGATGGATAACCTACGAGTAAAATGCATATACAGTCCTGGAAGTTGCGGGTCATGTCCATAATGGTCCTGGAAGTCACGAACTGCTCCATTTCAGTCCTGGATGTTGCGCCCGATGTCCATGGACGGTCCTGGGTACGTATGTATACGGTACGCGCTGACGTGGCAAGTGGGCGGGCCCACGATGGAGGGAGGGCCCTCGAGTCCTGCCTATCCGGGAAGCGCCTCGACCAGTCGCCGTCGCGGGCGGCCAGGCGCCCTGGGCTAGTCATGTCCAGCTCTGGGAAGCGGCTGGACCAGTCGTCGCCGGCCTCGCCGTCGCGTCCCGTGCTGGTCATGTCCCTTCCAGCAACAACCCGTCGCAGGCCTCCTCCCCGACGCTGTCCAAGGCCCCGGTGCTGGTCATGTCCGGCTGCAGCAAGCGGATGGACCACTCCCCGTCCCCGTCGCCCAAGGCGGCGCCGCCCGTGCTCGTGCTCTCCAATTCCGGCTAGCGGATGGACCGGGCGGGCCGCAAGAAGTACGTCAAGCAGGTCACGGGCAGCCACAACGACACGGAGCTCCACCTCGCCGCGCAGCGCGGGACCTCGACGCCGTGCGCCAGATCATCGCCGAGATCAACTCCCAGATGACCGGCACCGAGGAGGACTTCGACTGCGAGGTCGCCGAGATCCGCGCCGCCGTCGTCAACGAGGTGGAGGAGACACGGCAGCATGGAGAGACACGGGATGGCAGAGCGCTGACGCGAGGACGGGGCGGACGGGCGGCTGCCATGGGCGCGGGCACGCGAGGACGGACGGCGATCATGGGCGCGGGCGCGCGAGGACGGGGCGAGGACGGACGGCGGCCATGGGCGCGTGCGCGAGAGCACGGAGGCGTTCGGCCTGGTGTCGACCGACCCGCGTGAGCACGGACGCCGTGGAGGACGAGGCGCCTGGAACTGCGGCCATGGGCGCGGACGCGTGAGGACGGAGCGAGGACGGGCGGTGGCCATGGACGCGGGCGCGCGAGGACGGGTGGCGGCCATGGGCGCGGGCGTGCGAGGACGAGGCGAGGACAGGCGGCGGCCATGGGCGCGGGCGCGAGAGCACGGAGGCGTTCTCTTGCCATGCCTTCTGCCTTGCTTCTTCCGTTCGTCTACAAAAGGGGAATTTCTGTCGAACCAGGACTGCGATGAGGCATTCCGTGACTTCCGGGACCGTTGTGAACCTCGCCAGCAACTTCCAGGACTGTTGATGCATTTTACTCATAACCTACCCCTGTATGTATGTACTTACAGCAGCTGCTGCAGCTAGCCGCCATTTTCCACTCGCTAGTTGCTACGACGTTTTTTAGCTGAGAAAGCCGGGTACTCTCGGTGTGCAACTTCCGGCACGAACATCAATGGAAGGAGATGGTGGCGCTGGGCCGAGAGGCAGGCCCGGGCCCACAGTGGTGCCAACTGTGCCGTCCGCACAGGGCCCACGAAATTTGGGGGCCCCAAAATTTCTATACGTTCCTGTACAAGTATATACACTTAGCAGAAAATACAACGGAGCTTGATTTGGTGTAGTGGTTAGAGCTTCCAGGCAGCACCACAGGGTTTTGTGTTCGAATCCCATCTCCGTACTATAAATTTTATGTTTTTCTACAACTGCTGCTGACACTAGGGATGTAAATGGACATGTAATCTCCGTACTGTAAATGGACATTGTCAATTTAATTAGCTGGTAACATACTGCATTTTCCGGAGGAAAGAACGTTTTTGAACCATTAGAGCAATAAATGGGCTTAAATGGCGGACAGCACCAAGATTGCATGTGTTAGTAGAAAATATACAGGAGTGGGACTCGCATGCAGCACAGCGCATGTGTCAGAAGAAAATATACAGGAGTCATTTTGCACAAATTAATACGATACATGTTAGCTCCAAAATTAATTTGGCCCTGTTGGCTCCAAGAAACTATACACTTAGCTAGAAATCTGAAGGAATTGTGCTAGCCGGCTGGATCCAGCGCGCCGAGCCACATCTTGGGCGAGTATCGATCAGCTCGATCGATCACAAAATTTTACTGATTCCCAGGTCGTGTCGCTTGTCTCACGACAGCGTCGCTATAGGGCCATGCGTCGCAATTGCTTCGCTAGTTCGCTCGGCCTCTCGCGATTTTCCAGACCACTCGCCGCCTCGCCCGACATGCGAACGACGGAGTGAACAGAAGATGGAAGACCAGCGACAAATCGATTGCATCCAGCGCCAGCGACAGTTCCTCTTTGGTTCGATGTTCGCGAAAACTTTTACACTGCCGCTAGCGAGTCTTCCTTTCTGGTTAGCTTCAGCTTCTACTCCTAATTTACGAATATTAAATTTTTAATTAACTTTTGACATATTTGAATTATTATGGGGAAATATCAGTCTGGTTCTCAGAAATGCAAGAGAAAAGAAAAAGGTCTTAAAGATATATACCGTAAAAGATTTACTACACTATTCTATAATAGATCTTTATCAAAATGGGGAGCATAGCAATAGAGATTGGCTTGTCTATTATATACTAAATACTTGTTTATTAGTTCAAATTTTCTTATGAGATAGGGCCCCGTTTTAGAGTTTCGCACAGGGCCCCGGATTTTGCCGGCCCGGCCCTGCCGAGAGCGACGGAGCCGTGGGCTCCCGTGGCCACCTCCGCTTACCCGCAGCAGCATTTCTTGCCGCCACCAGCTAGCATGCAGCGGCAGCAGGAGCTCACGAGCCTCGAGCTGGGCAAGCGGCCGTGCTTCCTGGCCGGCGGCGGCCAGGTGGACGGGAACGGCGGCGGAGGCCGTGCTTCGGCGGAGGGTAAAAGGAAGGAGAAGGCGGCGGTGGCGGCCGCGGCGACGGCGACGGCAGCCGTGCCTAGGTGTCAGGTGCAGGGGTGCCACATGGCGCTGGCGGGGGCCAAGGAGTACCACCGGCGGCACAAGGTGTGCGAGGCGCACTCCAAGGCGCCCCGGGTCGTCGTGCACGGCGCCGAGCAGCGCTTCTGCCAGCAATGCAGCCGGTACGTCGTAAGCTTACCTGAGCTTGGGTTTCGTTCGTATACGTGCAGAGCGGTGCAGAGTCTAGGTAGCACGCGAGCCAGTGCCTTGATTTGTGGTGTGCGCGGATGGATGCAGGTTCCACGCGATGCCGGAGTTCGACGACGCCAAGCGGAGCTGCCGGCGGCGGCTTGCCGGGCACAACGAGCGGCGCCGCAAGAGCAACGCCAGCGACGCCATGGCCAGGGGCTCTGCGCACGCGCACGCACACGGTAATCAAACCTTGCCACTGCTCCCCAGCTCTGTTGTTTGGCCTCGATGTGACAGTTAGCGTTGCCAACGAAAGTAGTATAAACTGTCAGGGATAAGATGAGAGTGAGATGGAGCGGCCGGGTGGTTTGATGCCGGGAAACAAGGAGCAGGTGCGCGTAGGGACATAAAAAAGTTATCGGGATGAGTGAAGCAGGCGCTCAATTTAATGTGTGCATTTATGTACCCTGCCTGCTTGGATAATGGATAGGCTGTGCTAGCTTGGCAGGCCGACCGTGCATATGATCGCGTACAGCAGCGTCTCAGTGGTTGTTGGCCAGCCACACGACGGTGTGGTTGCGATGCAGGCGTAGCAGGCTGCTATTGGCATTCAGTATCGTACTGGCAGTAGTTATTGAAGAAATGCTATGGATATAAAGTTAGCGAATATTCATACAGCGTACACTAGTATACGTTATACCAAAATGGTACATCATCTGTTCACTGCCATAAGATTTTTTTAGTATTTTAATATGAACTAGATACGAATTAAAATGAGCGGATCTACACACTAAATACGTCTAGATACATATATTTTCGAAAATAGCTAAAAGGTCTTATAATGTTGACACTTTGACAGGAAGGAGTAGCTAATTAAGGATACTCTATGTTGGAGATATATCCTAGACATAGTACAAAGACCATCAGATTCACAGACACATGGCCTTGCAGTTATATTACCATACGTACGATACTTTTTTTTTCTTCTGAAACCAGGGCAAAGTTTTGCCCTAATCATTTAATTAAGAAGAAGAGAGTTGCCCAGTTAATTAATGAAAAACCGATAAAAACCGTAGCGCTGGTACTTACAATTTAAAGCGGAAAATGCGCTTAAATTTCATAAGACACTCTTTAGTTGTTGTAGCGGTAGGAACCGGGTCTAGTACATAGGATTGCTGATGATCCGCAAATAGTTATAAGATGATAACATATGATGGAACTAATTTAGAGTGATCAAATATGGAGTAGATGGAGAGAGGAGATTTTGTGCTACCGAGTTCCAGTGATTCTGATTTTTAAAAAAAAAACAAAAAACAATAGCTTGCGTATTGTATGCATGGTACGTTATTCTTTACTGTTCTTCAGAATTCAGATTTACACACGATTCTGTTTTTGTCCCCAATTGTTCACTGATGAGTTCGGACTTAGACACGAAGTACATGCTATCTTTCTTGACCGGGGTCGGTCAAGTATAATACATCTATCCCGCACTAGTATGCATGCATCATGTACCGTTGTACGTAAATGGAGTATATGTTACTACATTTTGCAAAGCACTCATGCATGTGCACATGGAATTCGCTTGGAAGTAACCAGTTATATCGAATTATTAAAAAAAATCTCATATGTAGTTTTTCTTCTTAAAATCAAATCAACAGTGTGTGAAAACCAACAATGGACGTCCTCTCCAAAAAAAAAGGTGGAAATTGGGAGGCTTTTAAACTAAATCGGCTGCTTAGAGACGTGGAATTCTTTCTCTTTTACGAAACACCCAAAGACGGAATTTGGAAGATCGCAACTGGGAGGCACAATCAGGAAAGTCGTAACCAATTTACTTATCCTCTCTTTGGACATACACAAATATAGAATAGCAGAATGAGCTGTACGTTACTGTGTTAGAGCATGATTGAAGGGCGAGTCTATTAAGATCAATAACGTCATGCCACACCAAAACCTCTTCAGCAGTTGTGCTTATTAGTTCTTTTGTTCATTAGCATGGAATGCAGATAGTTCTCGATGCAGAGGCTGGGGCGATGCTCCCTATTTGAAAAACATAGAATGCGGATCTGAAACTAATTGAACATTGTTCTACCACTCTTGGTTTCAACAGACATGATACCTAGCTATGATATAAATGTACGTGTTCCTGGATTAGCTGAACCCTACAGTAAGGTTTCACACGTAGCGGTAAGACCATGCACTATGTGTGTGAAAAGCGAACCATTACTCACTATATGAAAGGAGAGCAAAACGGCGGCCTCTCCGGCCCCCAGCTACTGTTCATCGAATTGTTCATCTACAGTGTTGAACAGTAGCCGGGGTGGGCCCCACCTGTCAGCCTCACACGTCGCGTCATTCTCACAGAACGGTCCACGCGAGCCCAGAATTATCACAGCGCACCCCCTACCGAAGGACTTATACGTGATTCTTCGAAACTCCAGGGACTTTTCTGCAAAAGCTTCACAAATCCCTCCTTCCTCCTCTCTCCTCGCGTGGCTCCGGAGCCGCCGCCGCCACCGACGCGCACCGCCGGCGCGTCACGCCTCCCCGCTCGAATCCATGGACGCGGGGACCTCCGCCGTCCCCGGATCTCCGTCCTCGCTCACCGCCGCCTGCCGGGTCGCCGCGGCCGCGTCGAAATCGTCGGCGCCGCGCCCGGCCTCCGCCGCCGGCTTTTTGCTCGCCGCCGGTGGTCCGGCGACCATTTGGTCCCGCGCGCCGCCTCTACACCTCCCCTCCACCTCCTCGCTCGGATCCGCGCGTGCCGACGCCGGCGCGAGCTCGGCCCGCGCGCGCAGCAGCACGAGCACGAGCTCGGCGACGCGGCCATGTCCGCCGGCTCCGTGCATCATATAAGTTATTTCCAGATTTTTTTTTTACAAATTCTTCATTAAAAAAACCTGACAGTTGGGTCCCATGCGTCAGATATTCACAAATACGGGAAAAAATGTTAAAATTCAAAAAAAAAAACTTATATGATTGCAAAATAATGCAAATAATATGTCACCAAATTGCAAATTCATCAAAATTTTCAAACTTTTCCACACAAAAGTTACACCCAAAAAACAGTACCCATGGAAAATAGTGCAATTGATTATCAAAAAAACCGAAAACTACCACATTTTCATACCCTCCATACAAAATTTGCAACAAAAAAACATTGTGCCCATTTCAAAATTTAAGAAAACTGGAAAATTAATTTCAAACTTTCCACACGGCCTAATAAATGCCTATTTTGTTGAAGATTTGTTGGATCAGTTCTTCACATAGTTTTCTTATTTTCTATCTTGAATGTATCCATCAAAAGAAAATATGGGTAACATACCAAAAGACAAGTTCATGCTTATTTAAAACGCGAACACTTCTCGGTCAATTTAATCAAGATGTTGACGGTTGCAATTTAACTAAATTTTTAAATTGTCCCACAAATGTTAGTCTAAAATTTCCCTGCAGATTAAATGTTAATCTAACTAAATTATCGGTAAGGGCACGGAAACTGAACAATGCTTTAAACGTACACTTTTTTTTGCATTCCAACAATTTCCAACTTCCCACAAATTAAAAATGTCGGCTGTTTCAGATTTTAATTTTGCCACACACATGCGGCATATGCCACGTTTCAAAGGACGTTCCAAATGCTGCTATTTTCGATATCATGCAACAATTCAAAAGACACATTTACAATTGAAATGCACTAATTTCGAAATTTAAGCAACCTCCAAAGACCAACTTTTAAAATTGTAACATTCCAAAATTTTGAATGCATTTCAAATATGAGCATCTAATAAATGCAAACAGAGTCAAATATGACAAACATATCAACACTAACAAAAAAATTACGCACCGCAAAAATATGAAAAATATAGCAAAATGGTCATAACAATAAATGTCACCTACTTATGCCATATGATCAATTTAAAAAATTGTAATATTCCAAAATTTTGAATGCATTTCAAATATGAGCATCTACTAAACGCAAACAAAGTCAAATATGCCAAACATAGCAACACTAACACATCGAAAATAAAGGTTCACTATTTATGCCACATGATCAAATTTCAAATTTGAAAACATCGAAAATTTCAAAGGCTTCCAAATCTGAGCATTCGAAAACCAGAAAAAAAATAAAACATACGAATAGCTTCCCACTTTCACCAATTTTTTAAATTCAAACAAATTATAGAACATTCAAACAAATTGCAGAACAATACCTCCAAATATATCCATTACAAAAATGCGAGTAATATATCAAAGCAAACAGGAAAATACATACAAACTACTTGTGCTAAAGAAGAAAAAAAATGGAATATTCAAATTACATTGTCACCATTTGGAGGCAATTCAAGTGCAATTTCACAAATTTGAATTAAATATAGACGCCAAAATACAACCATGTCCGAACATTTAAAACTACTAGATATTTGAACATTACACAAAATATATCAAAAAGGCTCACGCAGAGTGCTACTTATTCATACCAAAACAAAACATATATTTGAAAATTCCAAATTGGCCAACGTTTGGGCAAATATTTCAATATTCCGTAAAATAAATCGAAAATGCTAAAAAAAAATACTTACAGCAAAATGCAAATATACTTGAACATTTCAATGACGCCAAAATTTGACTACAACAGACGAATTAACGTGAACGATATACTTATTAAAATATATTTACAACAAATGTTGCACTCCTAACAGGTCGGACCATTTTACTAAAACAACTTGCATAAAATAAAAAGTGTTGACAGACAATATTTGACTACATCAGCCGAATTAATGTGCATGGTATCCTTTAAAAAAAAATTTAACAAAAAATTGCATTCCTAACAGGTAGGACCATTTTACTAAAACAATTTGCATAAATAAAAAGTGTTAAAAGAAAAAATACTTTTCAATACATCCACCTGAAAACTATAAATAATTTATCTAACCGACCAAAAGAAATAAACACTTGCTACTTACGGCAAAAACCAAACATGTTTCCAAATTCCAAAAATACAACAGACGAAATAATTTTAAAAAACATATTAACAAAAAAATTGCACTCCTAACAGGTAGGACCACTTTACTAAAACAATTTGCATAAAATAAAAAGTGTTAAAACAAAAACACTTTCCAAAATATCCACCTGACAAATATAAATAACATATCCAACTGATCAAAAGAAACAAACACTTGCTACTTATGGCAAAAAGCAAACATATTTTCAAATTCCAAAAGATGTGAACGCACATTTTTCCACAAATGCTTGATTACACGAATAATTACAGAGATTAAAACTACTAATCCCCTCATTGTGAATTGAATTTAAATTACACATAATAAATATACATACGACGTGTTTCCTCTAATTATTGATCTAAATTGAGCACCTAATAGAAGAACGTAAACCATAATATACCATCTCGAACAAGTTAATATTTAGAGAAAATATAATTTCATACAATGTATTTTCCTCTATTTAATGAGTTAAATTAAGCATGCAACAAAACCATAAAACAAATTATACTGACTCGACCAACTTCAAATTTAGAGACAACATAACCAAACTCCCCAAAAATTAAGCAAATCGGTTTAATAAACACTTACAATGAACTTACCACTCTCTAGCTACGTAGTTCAATTTGAATAACGATTAACTATATGCATATTGGATAAACCACAAATTCATTCCCTCTAAAAAATAGATTTAGCAGATGCTAATACAACATAATCACCATTTATATTCACAATGTAAATTGACTTCAATTCAATAACCGCTCAAATTGAACTTAATGCTCTCTAATGTCACCATTCTATTCATACAACATATTATGCGAGAAAAAAAAATTCAATGAACTTAATTCTCTCTAATGTCACCATTCTATTTAAATAGACCACCATCAAAAAAAAAAATTGCAGGACATTTTAACTTACATAACAACTGCAATTTCCCTTTTCTGAATTCCATAACCAAAACATTTAAATTAGATATTTTTTTTATCTGCTTTCTTCTATTTCCTGCTTTTCTTTTACTTTGCAGTAAACTAACTCTACAATAATAATGAACAAAAAGAAGAAAAAATATGCAAGACATTTAAGTTCCCGAACCAATTACATGAGCGACCCACAATTTAGCTAACGCATTATTAATATTTTTACCATTTTTAGCTATCAGCCAGAATGTCTGTAAAGATAAACACATTCTACGAACAATGCCACCCATTCTATCCACATAATATATTACGCAACCAAAAAAAAAAGAACGTACAGCAAAATTTAAAATTTATTAGCTAAGACATGTTCTCCAATGTTCCCGTTATTCAGACGATACAACATAAATACAGATTAAGGGCGTGTTCCCGCTAACAAACTCTGCTAAAATCCAAACAATTTTTAAATGTGGCCACTTCCAAATTTGAATTTTTTCTTCAAATATACCCATCCGAACAAATATAATCTAAATAAGTTACCAGCCAGAACTATTAATTTTTAAATGTGCCCACTTCCAATTTTGAATTTTTTGTTCAAATATACCCACCCGACCAAATATAATCTGAATAAGTTACCAGTCAGACCTATTTTTAAAATCTGAACAACTTCCAAATACATGATCTATTTCCGAATTTCAATAATTTTGAAGACCAAACAATTTACGACTATGTCCATCCGCATACTTAAATTTTCCATTCAAATACCTATCCGAACAAATATAAAATATATCTGAAAATAGCCACACAAAAAAAATGCTCACGCAATGTACTCCCTCCGAATATTGGGTTCAATTAAAATTCCCTCCGAATATTGAGTTAAATTTAATATGTAAGATAAAACACAAGCATATCATACCAAACCGACTAGGTTAACATTTACAAATAATATACCTAAACTCGCTCCAATTATGCGATTCAATTTACTAAATGCTTAAAGTAAACTTAAATCTCTTTAAATATGAACTTAAATTTAAATAACGCTTTATTACATGCACATTTCAGGATGATTTCAAATTGAATTTGCGCTAACTACATTATACACGTTATAACTACTGCCTTTCCTTACAATATATATACCACGATTTAAAAAAAAACACAAATTACCATAAATTAATCTCAGCAAGGCCGCGGCGTGACGCCGCGCAAAATTTAACTAGTAGAAGCCAATGAGTCGACTCAACACATAGCAGAGCATCGCACCATATGGTCTGACAACAAAAGCGACTCATATTGTTGGTTCGACTCAATCCGAGTAAAGAAACAATTTCCTGCATGCATCTCTCGTCCGTGTGAAGGAATGGGGAGGAGAGAGGAGACTTTTTCCCTGCATGCATGTCTGACTAGGCCCCACTGCTACTATTTGATGCGGTTCAACACATTGCACACATAGCAGGATATCGGAAGCGATTCATTCACTGACAACCTTTTTTGTTGAGTCGATACCACATAGTGCATGGCCTAACTGTGATACAGAAAACCTTGATAATCCTACAGTTTGTAGCCCATTAGTTGTCCTTGTCCATAACTCAGTGAGAAAATAATGGCCTCGACCGTGTCAGTTTGAAGAAACAGTACGTGTTCAAATCTTGATGCTCACCGTACGTTACACGTATGGATGTGTTTCGGTGGGATTTTTTTATATTCGTGTCTTTATTTTCTGAGAAGCTATTGGTACTGCATGCCAACATGTAGTCTAGGTTACTTTCAAGCTTCCAGCGCAAATGACGTGAAGAAACATGCTGAAATTGCTCGCAGTTGCAGTTCAGGAACTACTGGACACGAGTATCATAGCCTGATCTGCACTTATCTTGCTAAGAGTAGTAGTTTGCATGCAACTAATGTGGCTTTACGTGTTGCAGGAGTGGCGTCGTTGGTGCACGGTTTCGCGCCGTACGGCGCGCTGACGACGTCCCCGGCTGGTGCTCTCTCTCTTCTGTCATCGCCCAGAGCCGCCCCCTGGCTGATCCCGACGACCCCCGGCGACGTGTTCTCCGCCCGGTCCAGCAGCGCCGCGCTGGACGAGCTCATCGCCGAGAACCGCGCGGCCCTCCTGGCGTGCCACTTCTTCAACGAGATGGTGCCCGGCGGCTGGCACCAGCAGGTGCACGCGGTGGTGGGCAGCGGGAGTGTCGGCCGAGACCACGGCGCTCCGGCGGGGCACGTGACGCTCGACCTCATGCAGGCGCCTAGCACAGCGGGCGCGCCGTTCCGGCCCATGGCGCCTGAGAGGCAAGCGGAGGACGGCGAGGCGGGCCGTTGCTCGGGCTTGTGGACGCCGGTGCAGGGCCGACAGATTCTCCTCCAGAAGCCACACCGGAGCATCCGCCACAAAGAGTATATCATACTCAATTCTGTTACATGCTAATGGTGAATCCAACAATCACCGAGAACAAATTTAGCACTATTGTAGTTTCCATTATTTACGCTGCTTTCTCAATTTATTCTTGCATTCTTTTAATGTTGTTTTGCTATAAAACACAATCCTCACAAACATTTTCAACACTCTCCGTTGTTTTGGATCAAGGATAACTTGCAGATACATTTTGATAAACTCGCAACAAGAAGTAGAAGACTATTTTCTCAGCTCTCAGTGATTCGATAATCTTATTTCAAAAACAAATAGAACAACCTTGTGCACTTGCAGGTATCTAAGTATATACCAATGGGGTTGTTTATACCCTAGGGGGTCCTTGAAAAAAGATTAAGGGTGCCCTTGAGATAGAAATAAAGTGAGGCAAGTACAATAAATTTTTGTCTATGAATCCATGGTGGACTAAGTGGGGGAGAATGGCCCATAGATTATGGTCGACTAGCCCATGAAGCCCTGCACTAACTTGGGACTCTTTGTAGCGATAGATTGTGACAATAAACATAAGAGGGGTCGATTTGTCAGTCCAATATGTTAGAACGGATGCACATTCCAGCCACTCAGGTTCAAGTCCTCATGAACGTAGACTTGGGTTCTTATTATTTTGAAAATAAAATCCGCTAGAGGGGCTTCCCCTTCCGTATTCCTTTCAATAAAAAAATGTTAGAACGGGTCGAAGAAGCAAATTCTCGCAATGGGCTAAAATTTGCAGAATTTATGGGCCAAATACTAAGATTTGTGTGTGGAAAAGATTGGGCCGCGATCTAGGATGGTCTCGAGAACCCTCCGCCTATGCCTCTTTGTGTTGAGCTTCTTTAGCTCACTTTATCTTTAATTCTTCTCCTTTTCTGTGACTTGCTAGCCATGAGGGGATACCGTGATTTTGTTAACTGACTTGACTTTGATAATTTGCCACATAGGACTAGGTGGGACCCATGGCGCGATTAGATATTCCCCCAATAAGTTTCTTGTTTCAAGTGCAATCTCCCTTGATGTTGGTTAAAACAATTGGTGTTCATTCTTAGCACCAAATATATATGCACTATCTAAACACTTTAGTTAACTCTCTATGCACTTAGCTCTTCTGAAGATTTTGGTTTGCTAAAAAGGGGGTATAAGTTAATAGATCAACATATCTAGCAGTATCAATGCATATGCATTTGGTAAAAAAAGAGATTTTATCATTTATTCTTTCCTCCACTACAAGAAATATGCCAACTTGTGACCTTATGATAGTGACCCTGAAAATATTGGTCATAGATCTATGACCATTTCGAACCAATTGGTCGCAAACTGTTTGGGAGGGTCCAAACCCGAATCTATAACGACCAATTTAGTCAGAAAGGTCATAGTCTGCTTACATGAATTGGTCATAATGCAGACAGCTATGCTCTACCACCTTATTTTCGGTGGATTACGACCAATTTAAATGGTCATACTCGCTAATTTGTGATGCGTTGAAATGACGGGGCGGCCAACTCAGCATTTTCGCATATGTGTCATGTCCACGTGTCAATTTTCGCCTATGTGTCACGTCCATGTGTCGATTTAAACCTATCACTGACATGTGGGACCCACACATTGACTTGTTGACCATGAAGTCCAACTAGACCGCCTATCCAATGACACATGGGACCCACCAGCAATCTGACATGCGGGACCCACCACTGACATGACACGTGGGACCCACCAAACTAACACGCAGGACCCACACCAACCTGACATGCGGGGCCCACCACGAACTGGCACATGGCCACCTACGACCTGACAAGTGGGACCCACCACATGGAGCAACAAAACCCGGAAATAAATAGCGCGCGCAGGGACTCGAACGCGCGACCTCCCCCCCCCCCCCCCCACTACACCACGGATGTAGTCCTACCACCAGGCCACCAACTCTGTTATGTCATTGTACCGAACTCATTCTTCTTAAAGAATGCGGTGGTTTCTTGGGCCTTGGCCTAAGGCTTCTTTTTTTCTTTTTCTTTAAAATTGCGGCTGGGCCGGTTGACCACGGCTGGTTTGCTGAGCTGCTGGGCTGGGCCGGCTTACCACGGCTGGTTTGCTGAGCTGCTGGGCTGGGCCGGCTCACCACGGCTGGGGTTTTTTTTTTGTTCTTTCCTTTTTATTCTTTTTAGTTTTCTTTTATAACTTTTGATTTTGAACTCCAATTTCAACCAAACAAATTTTGTAAAATTTGTAAAGATGTCCTCTGTCATTATAGACTATTATGGAAGTTTTTTAGTCAAAATAAAATAGAAAATCTTATATATTGCATTATATAGGGTTTTGTGGAATTTGAAATAAAATTTTGGGATTATTCTTTTAAATTTAAATGAGAGATAAAACCCATGCAAGGTTTTTAAATTATAAAAAGATGAAATGCAAAAATCCACTTCTAAAATTCGGGTATTAAAATTATGCCATGACACAATGCGAAGGTTTTCCATTTTTTGATTTTGCTTTAACTTTTTTTACCGATATCAAAATACGGTCAAAATGGCGGACATGACCGTTCGTAGCTAGGGGTTGAATCTTGCGAAACTATTGGTGTACCTCTGATGAAATGACTAGTTATGAACCTAGAAATGAAATTCCTGAAAAATAACGGGCAAGATATATAGCACTTGTAGTTCAAATTTTAGCCATTTCCAGTTGAATCGGTAGGAGACCGTTTAATTGACCGGAAAATGGTAGAAAGCTCAGAAATGAATACTTTTTGGTGATTGTACATAGAATGACATCTACTTTGTGAACAATTTGTATCGGTTCCATTTTGGACGACACTCTTGGTAGCCGCTTCACAAAAAGTCGGGCTATTAGCACTTAAAAAATGAAAAGTGGATTTTTTCGTGAAACATGTCAAAATCGCTGGTCGGCAACATTGTTTGTCGTGCCACAATGCACACATGTGCCAAATTCGGGAACATTTCGACAAACTATGTCATGAATATGGCCAAAACACTGCTTGTTAGTCTTAAAAGCTATGGATGTCTATTAATGATAGCAAGTTTCTGGGAACACATTTTCAATAAACTTCCAAATTGCAAGTTTATATTTTTTTATGGTAACTAGGTCACATGTCATGACGCGACGCGAAGGTTTTCCATTATTTTGATTTTTTTTGAATTTCGTATGCTTGTTTGAAAATCTAGTCGAAGTCTCGGTCATGACCGTTCGTGTGTAGTGATTGAATCATGCAAATATTTTTGTGTATCTATGATGAAATGACTAGTTGTGAACCTAGAAATGAAATTCCTGAAAAATAACGGGCAAGATATGTAGCACTTGTAGTTCAAATTTTAGCCATTTCCAGCTGAATCGGCAGGAGACCGTTTAATTGACCGGAAAATGGTAGAAAGCTCAGAAATGAATATTTTTTTGGTGATTGTAGATAGAGAAATTAATTGCCCTCCCCGCTCCTCCACCTTGGCGATTTTCCTTCTACACCCCCGCCTCCCTCTCCCCATCGCCTCACAAAAAGCACGCACACCACAACCCCGTCTCCTCGATCTGGATCGAGAACACCTCGCGATCTACTAGCCCTCGGCGCCCTTCTCTGCTTGTCCTGGATTCCCCGCCTCCCGCCGCCGGGCCTTGGGTTCTCGGCTAGTCCAAAGCTAGTCCAAGATTGACCATGACTCGATGTCTTTCTTATCCACGAAGGAAGATTAAGCACCACGAATTTACGATCTGTTTGTAGTCATGCTTACCGACAAGCTAATCAAATATACCTATATTTACTCTCTTTTTTGAAAAAGAGTATACATTTCCTTTTTCCTAGATGTCAATACATTCTCTGCCAAAAACGGCATATATATGCATATCTCGGTAAGCTCGGTTTAAGGTTGTACGTGGCTAATAAAGGTCTAGTGGAATACCGAATACCAATGTTTTCTTGTCATGCTTTATTTGCGAAGTACACTAAAGCTTCCTTAATACTGTATCAAATTAATCCAATACGTCAAATCTTTGCCGAAGACTATCTATAATGTGAGTAACATATATATAGTAACATGCATACTATGTAGGCAAAAAAAATCTGATATGACAAATAATTAACGCGAAAAGAGAGGGTTATGAGAACATAATATGTTACCATAATATCACATATCACAATACAGTGTAAATCTACAACATAATAGGAAAGATTTACGTGACATCACGTATGTTACTACCATGAGCACATCCGCATGTGGACAAATGAAAGTCATCTAATTTGAAACGGAGGGAGTACTATGGAGCCGCTAAAATAATATGTTAGTGGCATATGCATGTTACAAGTCCATTTTATTTGTCTCCATGAGCACGCGGAACTACGTACGGATGTACCTAAACTGCGAAGGTAAATTACGCACATATGTACTGAGTTCTCGGCTGACAACTCAACAGCTCGCAGTACTCGATCCATATTCACATGTCACGAGTCAGCTACTCAGCTCAGAGCAAATAATGCACCTAGCTAACTAAAGCTGGCTACTATAGGCTACGTGCATGGCAGGCAGGTGCAGGCAGGGAAAACAACAAAACATCAACAACTTACCAGAAAAAAGAGAGAAAACATCGGCTCTGCAAGAAAAACATCCCGATCGAATGGCCAGACATTAAATGAGCATGCATGCATGTGAGCGTGCCACTTAAGTTATCAAGGACACACACATCACCTCCATGCATGCATTGACACCACAAGTATTGGGAGTCGTAGGAATAGCTAGCTAGTAGAAACTAGAAACATGCAGTCGATTCAATTCTCTTCAATGCAAGACCTTTCACTGTTCCGCGTCTTTTTTTTTTTGCGAAACACAGTGCAACGTAGACGCTTATATACATGTGCACATACTCACCCTTCATTGTTCCGCGCCTTATCTGTTCAGATTGATCATAGGCTATCCTATGAGAACGGCTATGTACATCAACAAGAAATATCTAGCTAATGTGTATGCAACTGACCAACTGTGTAATGCTTACTGAATGTAATGCTTATCACCTTATCTGCTCAAATTGATCATGGGCTGGCTGCGTGCTACGCAACTGCTTACACAGTCCATAGCTGTCGCAAGAAAACTATTGCTCTTGGTACGTGCAAGCTTGGTGTAGGAAGAAGGCCCACGAGGGAAGACGATCGATCGAGGGGAAAGAAACCTAGCTAGCTGTAGCTACGTGGCCACAATGTCTGTCTGGCCTTTCTTGCTACATGACACCTAAAAAGTGCCAGGTTTACATATGCACGGTAGGGTCTGCAGTACTGGCACTGTGGCCCCGCAACCGCAGCTGTATATATGGTCATCTATGTAGGGTATGCAGATGACGCTGCACTGCTTGTCAATCCAGTAAAAGAGGACATCACAGCTATTCAGCAAATTCTGAATCTTTTTGGTGAAGTTTCTGGTCTCCACACCAGTTTTCAGAAGTGCGTGGCATACCCCATATCCTGCGAAGGCATGAACCTGGAAGAAATTTTACAGGATTTCGGCGGCACTACGGGTGCCTTCCCTTGTAGATACCTTGGATTGCCTCTGAATTTCAGGAAGCCAAAAAGGATTGAGGTGCAACATGTATTGGACAGAGCAAATGGCCGGCTAAAAGGATGGAAAGGAAAACTGCTAAATAGAAGAGGCAGACTTGAGCTTGTGAATTTAGTCATCACATCTACGAGAACCTACTTCCTCACTGTTTTCCAAGCTGACAAATGGTTTCTTAAGAGGATGGACAAAATCAGAAGAAATTTCTTGTGGGCTGCAGATGAAGAGGCAAAAGGCGGAAAATGTCTAGTAAATTGGAAGAGAATCTCTGCACCTAAACAATATGGTGGTCTTGGCATTAAGGATCTGCAAGCTTTCAGCCGTGCGCTGCGCCTGCGATGGGAATGGCTTAGATGGAGTAATGATGACAGGCCATGAAAGGGAATGCCTACGCCTTGTGATGCGGTGGACAAAGCTTTGTTTGCAGCCTGCTCCTCCATTACCACTGGCAACGGAGAAACTGCACTCTTCTGGACTGATGCTTGGCTTGATGGACAGCCTCCATGTCGTCTCGCCCCAGACCTGTACCCTCTGGCGCGCCGAAAGAATCTTTCGGTAAAGGAAGCCCTCTCGGATCACAGGTGGTTACGTGGTTTGCGCCGCCTAGACACAACTGCACAACTTCATCAGTTCTTGCTGCTTTGGGACAAGATTCAGCTCGTTCAGTTAGGAGACCACGCCGATACCATCGCCTGGAAATTATCCGCTGACCGGAAGTACTCTACCAAATCTGCATACGCTGCTCAATTCCTTGCGCGTATTTGGGAACCCGGCCTCGAGAAGGTTTGGATCATCCGTGCCGAGGGCAAAACAAAATTCTTCTTATGGCGCGTATATGGTCATCTATATAGCGCGCGTCTATTAATTCCTGGACTTAACAGTTCAGGCTTAACTTAACAATGACATTTCCAAAATTTACTCCCGGATCGACTTAACACTTCAGGCTTAACTTAACAATGACATGTCCAAGAATATAGGTACGCATATATAGCAGAGTACGGTGTGAATAGGTCTGAATCTTGTGCACGTACAACATCGAAATCGATCGACATCGACGGGGCATCATGACAATTTAAATCGTTGAATAGTTGATCAGATCGATCGATGGGGGTTTATGAACACAAGAAGTAAGATGAATAGGAAGAGCTGGCCTGGCAAAAAAAAAAAAACAGAAAAAGAAGAATGATTTGCATGGTAATTAAGCGAGGTAGATCGGCCAGGCGCCCAGGCATATGCATGGGTGCAGAGTGGCGGGGGCTAACCTAGCTGCAAAGTGGAGGGGAGCATGCATGGCTTTGTCGGCCACTTTTGATCGGTCTTCGTTGCTACGTAGACGATTCGTTGACTGCTACATATGCATCGACGCTTCTGGCTCCCGCGGCTGGCTCGATCGCCTTGGAAGCATGCAGCGTGCAAAGCTAGCTTCATGCTCCTCCGCACGGGGAAATCACTGGTGCATGCATGTACGGCCGAAAACAGAAGCTAGTGCATACATGCATGCTAGCTGAAGAAGAAACACAGTCGTCGATTACGTTGTTAAACTACCTGGTTCACGGCAACATGCGTGAAGACAGTAGCTAAAACCGCCCCGCTCGATCTACAACGAGTATATAGTGAAGCATGCAGATGCTCTATGAAGTGGAGTACTTATGAACTAACAAAAGATTACAACCACAAGAGATCAAGAGATAGAGTACCTACACTACACGTAGTACTAGATAAATTGTAGCCACACAAGCTCGTGAGATAAGGGAAACCAAGCCGGAGTTCCATATATAAGCAGCAGCTTCTCCTAACACACAGATGACGAACAAACACTTAGTACGCGATACAGATATATGCACATCGATCGAACTAACTACCGAGATTGGCTATAATATAAGCTAACTCGATCCTCATAACTAGCTAGTTAGTGTTACTTTGAAGTCTTGCCGATAGGGATAGGCTCGCAAGAACGTACTCCTAACACAGGACGTCCTTGAGCAGCTTGTACCTGCGGCCGCCCACCTTGGTCGACCCTCGCCGGCCGCTCTCCTGGTCGCCGCCGCTCCCCGCCCTGTCGACCCTGCCGGAGGAGCTCGTCGTGGTCGAATCCTGGCTGCCGGAGGCCTGCTGCTTCCCTGAAGCGGACGCGCACCTCCTCGCCTTTCCGTTCCCGGCGACGTCGCCCAGGCACCAGTCGCACATGTCGGCCCCCGCTGACGCCGGCGCCCCGTCTCCGTAGTAGTTCGTGCAGTAGCTGCATGGAAGCACGTACATGTGTTAGTGTTGCACTAGTACGAGAAGTGGTGGAGGAGAGGGACGGAAGGAAGGGGATGGATCATGGATGGTGTGCCACTGCCACACGGCCGTGCGGGAGTGAAGGAATACGTACGAGTGCTGGAAGCGGTAGCGGCAGCGCGCGCACTGGAAGAGCTTGTCGGGGAAGCCGACGTCGCCGCACATGGAGCAGACGGTGGCGGTGCCGCCAGCCATGGCGACGTAGAGGAACAAGACCGAGGCCTGAGGCAGATCAGGAATATCAGGGAATGGAAGATGGGTAGGGGAGGGGACGGAGTGGGATGGAAATGTAGGGCGAGGAGTGAGGGTCCGAGGCGTATTAAATATGAGAGTGAGAGAGAGATGATGGATGCAATAAAGAAAGGAAAGGGAGAGAGGAAGGGGGCGCACACGACAACCTTAATCCAGACACCGACAGTACACGTCCATCTCAAACAACGCAGGATATATAAAAAACTTGGACAGTAAAATTGGCTAGATTAGATCTACCCGAGTCGGTGCATGCATGCATGCAGCGCTTGTACTGCTCCACGCAAAAGACGCAGAGAAACACGATACTACTACCCAGTACCCACCTCGAGAGTATAATACGACGCCTAATATGATACTAGGGGACTAAGCGCGGTTTCCGCCGCGCCCGTGGGCTAAAATTTTGAATTTTTTAACCGTAAAATTGTTGAAATTGAAATATTATCAAATTTTTGAAATGGTCAAACTGGGAGGCTATTCATCGCGCCCGTGGGCTAAACTTTTGAATTATTTAACCGTAAAATTGTTGAAATTCAAAAATTGTCTAGGTTGAGAAGTTGTTCAAATTTTTGAAATGGTCAAACTTGGGAGCTATTCATACTTGAACTGTTTTCACGTTTATTAAATGCTTAGATTTTGTGGTCATGATCTATCTGTAATATTTTGTAAGCGCGGCCTCCGCCGCGCCCGTGGACTTGAAAGAATTTGAATTCTTTTTTTGGAGGGATTAAATTTGAAATTCGGATTGGAAAGTTCCGGTATGGTTTTATTTGCTTCGTAATTTCCCGAATCTATACGTTTTAAGAAGGTTTTTTTTTGTGGTTATGTTATTGTGTTTGAATTCTTTTTGCGTTTATTAAGTGCGCACATTTGAGAATCGCCTAAAATTTTGAATTATTAAAACGTGGAATTTGATCATATGTTGCAGGTAGGTGGTTTTTTCTGTGTCTATGTTGACATGTTTGTCATATTTTTTCCGCCCATTAAATTTAATTGTGAAGGCGGCCGCATCTAAAAATTGCGCAGATTCGGGAATTAATGAAATGCAAATGAGGCTTCCGTTTTAAGATTGTCCGCATTTCGGAAATCGTTCAAATTCAGAAGTCATCCAGTTTTTTAATAGTTTTGACGCATTTGAATCCCATTTTGACGTCTACGAAATACACAAATTTGGAAGGCACTGTGGGAATTTGAAATTCAAATTTTGGTCGTGCATATTTATTTTTTATGTGACCACGTTGACATATTTGTCATTTTTTTGTAGGCATATCTAAAATTTTTGGTCTACATTATGTAGAATTTTTTCAAAATTGTATGAATATTTTGGGCTCCTTAAAAAAAAATCGGGAAAACCTGACAGGTGGGCCCACAGTGGCTAGATCTGGCCGGCGACGCCCGCGGCGGCCCCGAGCTCGCCGGCGGCGCGCCACCGCGTCCCAGGACGCGCGCGTGCGCGCGTCGGAAGCGGCTCCACGCGAGGAACCCGCAGCTGGCGGCGCCGCCAGCGTATGGTCGCCGGAGCGGCGCCGGCGGGCGTCGGACGCGGCGGCGGACGTGGACCGCAGCGGCGGCGATTCCTCGGCGCACGCTCCGCCCCAGGACGCGGCGCTTGGGGAGGAGGCGGGGGAGGCAGCGGCGCACGTCGCCGTGGGAGGCGATCTAGACGGGGAGGTCCGTGGCGGCGGCGGCGGCGACCACGGCGCCGCGCGGGGAAGAGGAGGGCTCTCTGGCGATCTTGCAGGCTAGCCCCTAGCTTTGCGCGAAATCGCATTAAGGTCCCCCGCAGAGGGAAAACGTCGAGTGCATGCGAATGTCAGAAAGTGGGAGGGTTTTTTTAGAAAAAGACGCGGCGACCGGTGGGCGACCGGCTGCGGGCAGAGCGACGGGCCGGTGACCGGACGCGTGTCGCGCTTCGATTGGACAAAAATCGCTGCTACAGTGAATCGCGGGTGGGAGGACGACGTGGCTCGATCCTGGCCGTCCGTCCCGTGGATCGGACGGCCAGGGGAAGTCCGCGACGTGGACGAATGAGGAGGGGCGGATTCTTCCGTCTTTTATATATAGTAGGATAGGATACTATCACGGTACCATTCTTCAAAGTTCAAATTTGCAAGCAGAGAAACGCAATACTACTGCCCAGCTCGAGGGTACATCTATTATATCACGCCTAATATGATATCATGATACCACTCTTCAAAGTTCAAATTTACAAGAATCAGAAAATTCTGATTTTTTTGTTAAATACTCCCTCCGATCCAGTATAATTGTCGGAGGAAAACGACCAGTTAACGTACACCTTAAACGTACAAGTTCCGACACTTTTTGTGGACTAGAGGGAGTAGATATTTTCCCTAACCAGATCCATTAGAAAACAAACAGTAGAAGAAAAAACGGATGTTGTTGCTCATGAATGTCTCCCGGTCGACATCCTTTCAGTTTCGCGAGCAAAAAGCGGCAAGAAACTGCCGACCGATCGATCGATTTGTATGTGAAACGTACAATCAGTGGAGTGGACTATACAACCTACTCTAATTGCCAAATCCAACTGATGATTAATGATCACCCTAAAAAATATATGTTGATTAGTTCTAGACATCCACGTAGAAGAAAGAGAGCTGCTACACATACGATACGATAGTAACATGCATATATGTCCATGGGACCATCGGACCTTGGGTTACTCTTAGATTCTTGAAGATTGCCGGCCAACTGTATATGTTAACGGTGGGTGTCTCATTTGTTTTCACGGTGAACCGCGCACATATGCACTGCTAATTTTTATTGTTTAATTAAGTTATTTTTATATACTTGTTTTGAACATTGCATTATGTTTGCTATGTTAATTTTTTTCATGTGTTTTCAATTGAGAAGTGTATTGTTGAAGGATTTTTATTGTGCATTAAAGAAATTGATTCATACTTATCGATATTTTAGAATTTATTAAAGGACTGAAATATAAATTGCTTAATATGATTTATCAGGATATTAGCTAGAAACGTAAATCTCTGTTTACTATTTTTTGCGGGGAAAATATGAATTTAGTATTGACTATGGTCTAAAAGGTTATTTATGTATGCTATTATTATATCATTATCACATGACGGGGGTGTACCCTTCGGGTGTCCCATCATGAACATACCTGGTGCACAATATACCTACAACCCACCGGGTGGCCCATGCAACCTGCGAGACTGGCCGAAGGAGGAGGCCCAAGAACGAAGATTGAGCCTCAAGGCAGGCGCAGCCTATGGCAGTTTAGGTGATCTGGGATTGGTCCGACCTATCAGATCTGACGTGGCTGAAGTATCTGGACGTGTCCGGCTAGCCCCATTTACACCACACATATATGCTGGATATCAGGGGTGCCAGATAGGCCACGTATTTGGGCTGAATATGGGGTCCGGTTGGGTGGCCATTTTCTGTCCAGTCTGTGTCCAAACTGTCCGCTCAGACGTAGAAAAAATAAGCAGTTAGAGAGCCCCGTTGTTCAAGGATAACTTGCAGTCAAAGGGGAAGTGGCGGAGCTTAGTGCAAGCTGGGGGGCATCTGCCCCCCATATGTCCACTAGCGTCGCCATCGCGGAGAATACGAGTGGGCAGCGGCGTGGTGATGCGAGACGAGCAAAAAAAATGGGCTGCCAGGGTACAACATCGGCTTTCTGGGCAGTTTGGTGCCTGCACAACTGTTTCGGCTGGTGCCTTGCAGGGGCCCTGCGCCTCAACTGCCGCACGACAAGTTGCAGCGCAAGAAGATCCAGCGCAGGAAGCTCCAACGGACGAACCAGCTCCACCGCGAGGCCTATGGGCGGAGCTCGACAGAGTGAATGCACAAGCTTTAGCAACAAATTCTAATTCGTGCGTAATAAGGAGGCATTAATGTTTTTACTATTTTTGGTATGTCATAATATATATGTATGTTTTTCGTCTCTCTCTATCTCTTGTGTAATTTGGGTGTGTATTGTAAATGAGCCTGGACCTGTCATCTTCTATCTTCTATGTATCTATTCGATTTCTATTTTTCTCTATCTTTTACTCTATTATAAATTGGAACTGGCGGTGATGGTACGTTGGGTGATTTTGCAACTTAGCCCCTCAAATAGTATGATATCAACCTGCGGTCCCTTTGAAGAGCTTCTTCTGAAATTTCCAAACTTCTTTGAACAACCAGTACCTGAAGAATGCTAGGATAAACGTCCATGGTTCATGTTCTGCGACCCTCATTTGAAATGAAACATGCTTTTGACCAGGGGCGGAGGACGGAAAAGATTGAGGTAGGGCGAACTCAAAAAAATGATGCAAATATTATTTTTTACGCAACTCGATCTTGATGATGTTGTCGCATAGAAATCCCTTTCAACTTTTCCATCATTTTTGTCACAACCGGTAAAAGTAATGACAACTCAATGAGACGATAAACCGCAGGAAACATGATATGCCTTTCAAATATACAAACAATCTCTAAAAGGGCATGAATAATGAATATGTCAAAATTATATTGTATATGGTTATGCTCTTAATTATATACACCCCATGATAAATCTCTATAAGAAGAGTAAGGTTATTCACATTGCATCTAAAATGAGTCTCTTGACTAAGGCAAGAGAATTTCCGAAACAATTCTGAAGATTGCTCATTTAAACAATGGTAAAATCGGTGGCAACAAAGTTTATAGCAATTTAAAAGGTGTCCACACAGTAAAAATAATCAACAATGACCTGGTGTCTTCCCCTTCTTTTATTTTTCCCGTATTTTGTTACTATTTCATTCACACTTAGAATTGTATGTCATTATCCGCGTAAATTGAAATCTTCCAAGAGGGGCTATAAACCATCATTTTTCTAATTCAGCAAACATACCCTCACGTGATTAAATAAAATATATTAACATCTAAGACAATTAGGATTTTACCAATCAAATGTACAAGCTAAAGTACAACCATAAAAGGTAATATATCGCATACGCAAAATTAGTTTCGACCACCCCCATAAGTTGGCCAAAATATTCTCAAAACCATCCTAAATATCACACTTAGGATATTGGTTAGAGTCAAATTTTATTAGATTGAGAATTAACTATTGCAAATAGAATGAATTGGTCTCCAACTAGACTAGATCGAGGCCTTATTTTCAGTTCGTAATCGATTTTGCGTAGCGTTCGTTAAAACACACATAACTTTCTCATACGAAGTCCGTTTTAAATGTATAACCACTCAAATTGTTCAGAAAAACATCTGCATATCAATGTTGTCACCAGAATTTGAGCCCCAAGGGGAGCTTCACCCCTGTTGTTGACTATTGATACTTTTGTGCTTTGATGACTAGGCTGGCTACAGATAAGTTTCTGCGAAGGAAAGGTGTCGGCCGTCGCTTATTGTTGGTAGCATGAACCAGCTTTTGGCTGGAGAGGTCGATGATGTAGTTTTTGAGATAAGAATGTGATGTGTTGTTCCTCGTAAAGGCGAAATAAAAATGATAAAATTAGTGGAATTCTTCATGTATTAGAACATACAACTCGTTTTTACATTGAAAATCTTGCTCTGCTTCACATTTCGCTGTCTTTTTTTTTCCCAATTACTCTCATTTGCTTATTTCCCTGGAATATCTGGAGATGGTTACTTGGTAGTATCAATATTTTGAATATCATTATGTTGAGCTTAGCATTGGAACTAAGTGCGCCATGTCTTGGTGTGTTCCGAACTTCAGATAGTCATATCCTCCCTTCAGCGACCAACGTAGTCGTATGCTTAGGTGCGAATGTAAGTGAAATTCACTTTGGCACCCAGGTGCATACGCATCGGGTATTAAAAAAATCATAATTTGAAATGTCAAAAAAAATCTGAAATAAAATTTCGCGGATACATTTTAACATTTTTGTGTTCACAAAATCGTTTCACGGAAAACGTTCTTTTTGTGTCCGATGTACAAAAGACAAAAAAATGTCTCATGAAAAGGCTTATTTTGCAGCAAATTTTGGCTTGTTTACACAAGCCACAAAAATGTCAATTTTTCGTGGAACGACTTTGTGAACACATAGAATGTTAAGATATATGCGCGAACATTTTTTTTCAAATTTTTTGACATTTCAAAATGTGTTTAAAATGCATTTTAAATAAAGATGTATTTGCACCCGGGAATCAAAACACCACTCCCCGAATGTTCACTACGTACTGATAGTAGCTAAAATTGCATGTGGCAAAAAAAAAATGGATTCGGTCTTCGGCAGTCAGCACCACCATAGTTAATTCTTAGTCAATTGATTGTCACTTACATTTCTTGTTCGAGCTATTTCCACATGACAAGAAGATATTATGTAAGGAGAAATTTCAATTTCCCACAACTATGCTCCACTCAGATTTATCTTTCGAATTCACTAGGAATTGTTTCAAAGTTATCTTGCATATCGAACGATTAGAAAGCTCTTACCGGCACTGCAAATATTTGTCTCTTGAAATGCCTTACTTAAGATATTTCATATAACAAGTGTTCCTTCAATACTCATGGTCTTCATCACGTGTTATCGTTATTTCCTGAAGAAGATTTATGTATAACAGTTAGTGTGCTCCATTTTCAAGAAAGAAGTTGAAAGTTAAATGTTGGTTTATAAACTACTCCCTCTGTTCACAAAAGGATATCTCAACTAATTTCAACTTTGATGTATCTACACACTAAATTATGTCTAGATACATCCAAATTTAGAGTTAGTTGTGACATCCTTTTATGAACGGAGGGAGTAGATTAAATGGATATGTGCATGTATACCTTGCAATGGACATTTTAGTTAAACATAATAGAATGATATTTGTATACAAAGTGATGTAACTTTCGCGCCATCTATAAAAGTTTAGATGAAGTGATGCAAAATCTACTTTTGCGACGGCTAGCGGTATTTCACTTTACACATGGAATCAGCTGCATGTTACTCTCTCCCTATCAAAATATAATACTCTCTACCTACTTTCTGCACACATGTATTTAGACATGTTCTTATATTTGATACGGAGTAGAATCCACGGGTCCCACCCGGTGCTTAACCAGCGGATTAGCTTGTAAGTCTACTTGATGTCGCTTAATTTGCGCGGGGATTGAAGTTCGCGTAGGCGTATAGCACAGGGCATAGCTAGCACGGGGCACGCGTGACAGCGACACGTGCACGGTGCATTTATGTGTGGTCGGCCAGCCGGGGCAGGACATGAGAACAAGCCTGTCGAGTTAAGTACGCACGTACACGTACGTACGTAGGACAAACATGTACTGCGACGAGGCGCATGCACTAATCGACAAGCAAGTACGTGCGGTGCTACCATACGGGTACCAGTATAATCCCATCCGTCCAACAAGAACATTTTCTCTAACCTGTTCACTATAATACTCTCTCCGTCCAATAATATCCGTCTCAAGTTTGATAAAAAGGATGTATCCATACATGTTTCATGTCTAGATACATTCACTTTTTGACAAACTTGAGACAGTTATTATTGGACGGAGGGAGTATATAAGATGTTATTACAACCGATATTATTATATTGTTGTAATAAGCATCTCATATTATGTGATGAAGTAGGAGTAGTATAATTTATTAGGTTCTGTTGGTGTGCAAAATATAATGGATCAATAGTATTTGAAGACCATATATGTTTAAGTTTTCTTTTGCCAAAAAGTGAACTATGAATAATCATCGAGGGTAATATAAGGAAACCCAAAAATTAATACTATAACATGTCGACGACTATAAGCACTACAACGAGCTGAAGAGACGCCGCCATCCTCGCTGAAGCCGGGCAATTCTTGTCATAGTATAGCTTGTAGTAATAGACGGGTGAAAAATCTTCATGCTAAGGTCCAAAGGGTCAGCGCATGCACAAGAGGGGTAACCACCGACAATGACGAGAATCTTAGATTGAAACGGGCGTACCCGTAACAACACCAACAATTAAAAAAATAGACCAGATCCTAGGATATCTGTCAGACTCAGGACTCCACGCGTCCTTGATCGTCACCAGGCGCACCACCGGATCGGGGATAGGGTGGCCGAAAAAATCTTATTTTGACATTGAGATGTCTCGCCGTCACCTCACCACCCGAACGAAGACTCATAATAAATTAACTAAAAAAAGAAACGAAACCCTCCCATGATGAGAGGCAGGATTCCACCCCACGTCCGCACCTGACGGCTATCAGAGACATGACAGACCGGCGCCGTCGCTGGCTAGGGTGGTGGAAACCCTATCTCGCCTTTTTTCCCCTCCTTTGACCGAACTGGTACGTATTCTCTAAAGCAAGTGTTTGTTGATGCATACATTTTAAGTTGTAGTCATCAAATAACATGTTATATTAGGAAAAGGAGGGAGTATTTGCAAGGCAGTGGTAAGTTTATAATTACGTAACGTGAGGGCATACATTTTAAGTTGTAGTTATCAAATAACATGTTATATATAGGCCTATTGGGCGCGCCGGCACGAAATCGGCTCCCAGCGGCGCGCCCAATAGCCCAAATGTTGCCGGCACGCCCCAATACATCGCCATGGATGCGCTGAGCTTCCCACGACTCTAATGGTGCGCTGGCGCGCCGCCACACAAAAATAAAATAATGGTGCGCCGCCGCCGCTGGAATCCTGGATAGGTGTGCCTGCTCCGACGCAGGGGAGCCGGCGCGGCCGTCCCTCCTCGCCCCGGTAGTGGCGCCGCCTCTGGCCCCAATAACGTCTGTCCGGCAACTTTGCCGGACGCTGCATTGGGTGAGATGCTCCGAGGGCGGTGTGAGTGTGGAAAAGCGGAGGAAGCCGTGATAGAACAGCCGAGCCGAGTGCCCGACCTCGAAGTGGATGGACATGGAGGTGGGGGAGGGACGCTAGGGAAAGTGGGGTGGTTGTACGTGCGTGCGCAAGTACCAGGGCCACGTAGGATAAAAAAAAAATACCAGGGCCACGCCGCTAGGCCAGTTCCCACGATAAACAACAGAGCCCGGGCCAGGGTCGGATCATCGTCTCATCACGGACCTCACTGACTCAGCCATGGCCCGACTTCCCTTTCTTGGCGGGTACGATACCCCAGGCACGCAAGCCCATCCTAGATCGCTGTGGTACAGATCTCGGTGCCGGATCCTCTGCACTGAACGCCACTGCAGCTAGCCAGGTGCTGGCGCTTTACATACTGTGCCGCTGGCCGGCTGGCTCGCCGACGGCCGCTCCTGCCGCGCGTGATCTTGGTTTGCTTTCCTGGTCGGTCGCAGGCTCTAGATCTCTAGCTCCCAGGTGGCTGCCCCGTCTCGTCCTCTGCAAATCAAGACACCAGGCTGATCCTGTGCAGCGACGAGCGACGTACAGCAGTGGCTTGCTAGCGGCTGCATGCCATCAAATAAGCACAAGCACGACACCGTGCATTGACCATCTTCCGTCGCTGCATGCCATGGATGTTCTATCGAGAGCTGCACGCTACGCTAATGAACACGAGGACTCGGTGCTTAGAGAAGCCCGACTTTATTTGCTTTGGACTGACCGATTCAAGGAGAGCATGTTACGCACTCGATTCAGTAGTTAAGTGTCACCATAAGTCTGCAACTCAAAGGTTTATATGCAGTTCACGTAAAAAGGTTCCTTTCATATATACTGCAGTGCAAAGAACAATTGTTGTTTTACTTATGTACAATCAGTATAAGCAACTAATCTGAAAAGTCAGTCATAAGAATAAATAAGATGGATTGAATTATATCAATGTCCAGTAAATCCAATCTGAAAGGACTCTGTAAGCAACTAATCTGATCTTAGTTAATGTGCAAAGAACAAACAACATAACGGAGTATGTGAGACACATTTGTAGCATTAGTTATCATGGGCCATGATTAATTAGGTTACAGACGTACTGAATGTCAAGTTTGCAACTGTTCTCCTAAAGGAAGGGCCGGGTCTGAAAATCGTTGACTCCACAACTTTTTTCTTGAATTTTCTTGGCTCCAGAACTTGAGTAATACATAAAAAAGGCAACTTAATATAGAGACAACAAGAGTGCAATACAACATATAATGTTCTTACAAAGATGATGGTATCCACGGACCTGATTCGCATAACAAGACATATAATGTTCTTACGATTGCACTTGAACTCGGTGGTTTCTTTGTTATCCAATGAAACCGGGGACGGGGTCCCTTTTACTCTAAAAAAAAATAATGTTCTTACGAAGATGATGGTATTCACTGACCTGATTCGCACAAGAACATGCATTAAATGTACAAGTAAAAACACTTCCTAATTTCTTATGCTTCTATTAGTTAATGATACCATCCAGATTTTTGAGATCGTGGCTGTAGCAATACTATACCAAGTTCGCATTGAAGCATTTCGTATTGCAATATAAATTGAAGCCTTTTACAATCTGATTTGCTTCTATTAGTCATATTTGCATAAGATGTACCAGTAGTGACTTAAATTTACAAAGCAAATTTACACGGCCATGCATCCGAAGGCCATTATTAATTATAGTAATCCCTCCGTTCACATTTATAAGGCACACTAGTTATCCTTTACATTTGACTATATACATACTAAAACAAGTGAATCTATGTATAAAATAAGTCTAGATTCACTCATTTTGGTATGTATGTGGCTAAAATGGAAAGTATACCTAGTGTGCCTTATAAAAGTGAACGGAGGGAGTAGTGCGAATTCATGGAATGAGACAAAAAAATTCTCCCCATTTCAAAATAGTTAACACAAAATTGGTGTCATCCCACCTCCGGAGGAGGGCTGATGGTGATCAAACGTCCTTCCCTTCATGTGGTCCTGGGTCACCATCTTAGCATTATGCCATTCAAGGTCAGTGTTATGGACTTAGAATTTCCAAAAACGCAAAAGCTTTGCATTTTGATGCATTGATAGATAAGAATAGATTTACATGCCCAAGAAAGAGCAGACACCACCCCCATACAACACAACCCAGTAGAGTATGATGACTACAACTCGCTACAAATGAGCAAGAGCATAGTGCGCACTCCACACCTGGCTAGTCAGAGGACAGCCACCACCGACATCGGAACTACAAAACAAAAGAGCCTATCCTAGGCTGAGTAGCATCGCCGCGTCTTGACCGACGCAAGTCACCTCCGAAGACCGACAGCTCCAACTGAACTTCCCTTGTCGAAGCACCATCTACCCACGATGCCAGAAGGAGGTGGCAAGTAGATGGCGAGACTTGGTCGGTCCCGAGAGGCATCATCTTGGACTCCCCGGCGACGGCGATGGACTTAGAATGTTGATTACTTCATAAAAAGATATTTCTACCAAATGCCCTCCATTCATGAGTTTATCAATTGTCAGTTCTAGTGAAGATGCGGATGAATGGACTGAAGATAATAGCTCTCAAGAGTCAACATGAAAGGCTTTTTGAAGCAGCTCTGAGGACTAGGACTTGACCAGGAGCCTGCTCACACGTGCTATAAACAACGTAAGAGGTGAGAACATGCAGTGCCCAATGTAGTTGGTAGCATGCTACGATGAGATGGTGGTCGTCCCACAGAACAATTCAATCAAACCCATGTTGAATCACCATACTCTTGACAGCCCAATTAAAAAAAAATGTTCCAACCACCTAAACTTTGACCAGCTAGTTCCTGTTTTCAGAGCTTATAATCCCAGCTTTTAGTCAAAGACGAATGCTCAGAGACACACTAGTAGGAACGAGTACTTGCTCTAGTCCTGACAAAAAGAAAGCTAAAGGTGCCGTTTTTGGTGAAGGCTTCATATCCAAAAAATAATACTCCCTCCGTCCCGAAATAAGTGTCTCAAGTTTGCCCAAAAATGGATTTATCTAGACATATTTCATGTATATATACATTTACTTTTGGACAAACTTGAGACACTTACTTTTGGACGGAGGGAGTACTAATAATACAAGGTTGAGTAAGTATGGTGGAGGCATGCATGGCCAAATGAAAAGACTATCGAATTAGATTAGACCAAGCTCGGTCCAGGCACCAACCCCCATTACCACCCACCACCAAATTTCCTTGAAAAATAATCAAGTTTCTTTCTCGCAACTCATTTTACTCGTTCTCACTACCAACTTACTCACCTTGCCTCAGCTGACACCGCGCCTGGTCGTCTTAGACCAACGACCACCCTTACACAAAGCCCATTTAAACCCAGCCTCTTCCTGCATTCCAATCTAAGAAGAGCTGCAGCGCCAGCCAGTGCCACAGTAGCAAGCTCTTCTGCACAGCTCCCAGCTAGAAACCACATACTCTGCTTAAGCTCTTGTCCTTCACCTCAGCGTTTTTGTTAGTTGTTCCTGTGCAATTGCAATGGAGTGCCAGAACGGCCAAGCTGCAGCCAACGGCAATGATCTTTGCATGGCAGTGCACCGCGCTACTGACCCGCTAAACTGGGGGAAGGCCGCCGAGGAGCTGACCGGGAGCCACTTGGATGAGGTGAAGCGGATGGTTGTGGACTACCGCCAGTCCGTGGTCAAGATCGAGGGGGCCAGCCTCAGTATTGCCAAGGTCGCTGCGGTGGCCGCAGGCAGCGAGACTATGGTGGAGCTCGACGAGTCAGCCCGCGAACGAGTCAAGGCCAGCAGCGACTGGGTCATGAACAGCATGGCGAATGGCACCGACAGCTACGGTGTCACCACCGGCTTTGGTGCCACATCCCACCGGAGGACCAAGGAGGGAGGTGCTCTACAAAGGGAGCTCATTAGGTAACCATTCAAACTGTTTTCAGACATTCGGCTTGTTTAATCTGATTTGGGCTAGCCACTGTGTAGTATAAGGTTTGCAAAACAGTACAAATTGGTTAACATGGTGAAATTGCTTGCCTTCTTGACAGATTCCTCAATGCCGGAGCGTTCGGCACTGGCACCGATGGTCATGTTCTACCAGCTGAGGCGACACGCGCAGCCATGCTTGTCCGCATTAACACTCTCCTCCAAGGATACTCTGGAATCCGGTTCGAGATCCTCGAGGCCGTCACCAAGCTGCTCAATGCCAATGTCACACCATGTCTGCCTCTTCGGGGAACCATCACCGCGTCCGGTGACCTTGTCCCGCTCTCATACATTGCTGGTCTTGTCACCGGCCGTGAGAATTCCATGGCAGTTGCACCTGATGGCAGGAAGGTGAATGCTGCAGAGGCGTTCAAGATAGCTGGTATCCACGGTGGCTTCTTCGAGTTGCAGCCCAAGGAAGGTCTTGCCATGGTAAATGGCACGGCTGTGGGCTCGGGTCTTGCATCGACTGTGCTCTTCGAGGCAAACATTCTTGCCGTCCTTGCTGAGGTGCTTTCAGCTGTGTTTTGCGTCAAGCCGGCAATTCCGCCCATGGGCACGTCCGCCCACGGGCACCCGACCCTAATGGGCAGGGTATGAGTCGCTATGTTCGCCCATGGGTCTTGCCCGTGGGCGACCCGATTAGTCGTGGGTAGGGTATGGGCAGACATGTGTACCCATGGGCGACTCGATGGGTAACCCGATTAGCTGACATGTGGGGTCTCATAGTAAGACATGACCAGAGCCTATGTAATTTTCAGCCTAGCCCAACAGTCCAAATCCAACACGCACCGCACTAAGCCACTAACCCTAGGTGTGTGTGACCGTGTGAGTCGACCATCCCAGTACCCAGTCTCTCCCCGTCCCCGCCGCAATCCCTCTCCCTACTCTCTCTCTCTGCGCTCAGTGCTCACGCCTCACAGTGCTCTCCTCCCTTTCCCGGCAGCAAAACGGCGGCGCTGACCCGCCGCGCCGTTGCTCCACCGAGCCGCCGCTCCGTTGCGCCGCCACTCGCTGCCATCCCCAACGTCCACGACGCCGCCGTCCCCAACTCACAGCCGGCCTCGACACCGCCGTCCCCAAGGACCCCGACGCCACCGTCCCCAAGGACCCTGCGCCGCCGTCCCTGACTCCCTGCCGTCGCCCAAGGACCCCGAGCCGCCGCCTTCCTTCTTCGCCCCAAGCAGCAGCTTCTCCCCGCCGTCCCGTCGCGCTCTGCAGCTTCTCCCTGCCGTCCCTACTACCTGCCGGCTGAAGGTGACACATAAAATATGCCATTTTGGAGTGCAAGAATTGACATGAGGAGTTGTTGTATGCAGACCCGACGGGCGACCCGACGGGTATGGGCATGGGCATGAAATCTGACCCATGGGCAGGGTCGCGGGCAGAGAAGCTTGCCCATTTGTTAAATGGGCATGGGTCTGGAAGAGGTCGACCCGACCAAACCCGACCGATTGCCGGCCTTAGTTTTGCGAGGTCATGAACGGCAAGCCAGACTGCCAGAGTACACCGACCACCTGACTCACAAGCTGAAACATCATCCTGGACAAATAGAAGCTGCTGCAATCATGGAGCACCTCTTGGAGGGAAGCTCCTACATGAAACTTGCCAAGAAACTTGGCGACCTCGACCCACTGACGAAGCCAAAGCAAGACAGGTATGCACTCCGCACATCACCTCAGTGGCTTGGTCCACAGATCGAGGTTATCCGTGCTGCCACCAAGTCAATTGAGCGTGAGATCAACTCCGTCAACGACAACCCACTCATCGATGTCTCACGTGGCAAAGCAATTCACGGTGGCAACTTCCAGGGTACTCCCATCGGTGTGTCCATGGACAATACCCGCCTTGCTATTGCTGCCATTGGTAAGCTCATGTTTGCCCAGTTTTCAGAGCTAGTCAACGATTTGTACAACAACGGCCTGCCATCAAACTTGTCCGGCGGACGCAATCCGAGCTTGGATTATGGCTTCAAGGGAGCTGAGATCGCCATGGCCTCATACTGCTCAGAGCTACAGTTCTTGGGCAACCCAGTGACTAATCATGTCCAGAGTGCCGAGCAGCACAACCAGGACGTAAACTCGCTAGGTCTCATCTCCTCCAGGAAGACTGCCGAGGCCATTGAGATCCTCAAGCTCATGTCCTCCACGTTCTTGGTTGCCATATGCCAGGCCATTGATCTTCGCCACATCAAGGAAAATGTCAAGAACGCTGTCAAGAGTTGCTTGATGATGGTGGACAAGAAGACTCTCAGCACCAACTCCACAGGTGGTCTTCATGTCGCTCGCTTCTGTGAGAAAGATCTTCTCCAGGAGATCGACCGTGAGGCGGTGTTTGCTTATGCTGATGACCCGTGCAGCGCCAACTATCCACTGATGAAGAAACTCCGTGGTGTGCTTGTCGAGCGTGCCCTCTCCAATGGCATGGACGAGTTCAATGTGGAGACCTCTGTTTTCAGCAAGGTTGCCCAATTCGAGGAGGAGCTTCGAGAGGCGCTGCTGAAGGCGGTTGAGGCTGCACGTGCCGCTGTGGAGAGTGGCACAGCTTCAACACCCAACAGAATCACTGAGTGCCGTTCATACCCTCTGTACTGTTTTGTGCGTGAGGAGGTCGGAACAGTGTACCTGACCGGTGAGAAGACAAGATCTCCTGGTGAGGAGCTGAACAAGGTGCTGGTGGCCATCAATCAAGGCAAGCACATTGATCTGCTGCTCGAGTGCCTCAAGGAGTGGGACGGCAAGCCCCTGCCCATATGCTAAACTGAGAATGGACAAGGAGAAAACGAGTGGGTGTAAAATGTAAGCCATTGGGTCAAAATTCTGATCCAGAGTGATAATTGTTTTTGTTTATTATTATGCCATGGATTCTGTTGTATGGTGTGTGTGTGTCATGCTCCTGGCCATAAATTAGCTAAATAATTCGTCTGTTCAGATGAGCTCAATGAAAATTTTGCAACTTGTGAGTTTCAGAACTTGGCATTGTGAATTCGTATGTCCATACATATTCTAATGTCAGACTGTTCACATACAAGGATCCCATTTACTTCACAATAAATAGTTGGGAGATATAAGAAATACGATTAATTAGTAACCAACCAAAAACGATAAGGAGATATTAGAAATTTAGGTAGATTGGCCACAATGACCATAATCAGTTGACGACCACATTATCATGGAATCAAATATGCAGCTTGCAATGTAAAAACAAAATATAATCAACAGCTTACACAGAAGGGGCAGTTACCTCAAATTTAGCTCTAAGTAGTGGCCTCCAGAAGATGCACCAAGAACAAACCGTTTCAACTCCAACATGCAGAAGTATGACTCAAAAATCAATCATTGGATGGAGGATCGCTGACGATTCACTACAAAAATAAACTGGACATTGGCTAGTTAAAAAAAATACTAGACTAAGTTAAAGCCTTTTGCATTGACACTTCCCTCTCTGAAGTTTATCAAGAAGGCTCCAATTCTTAGGTTTATGTATCTGCAAAGGGAATTGAATGAATGACCCATCACACAGGTTCTCTGATTTGCTTCTATTAGTTATATTTGCATAAGATTTACCAGTGGTGGCATTCTTAAATTTACAAAGCTTATTTACACCCACATGCTTCTGAAGGCCGTTTAACTACTAGCGCAAATTCATGGAATGAAACAAATATTCTCTCTCCGTTTCAAAATAGTTTATACAAAATCGGTGCCATCCCACCTGCGGAGGAAGGGCTGATGGTGATCAAACGTCCTTCCCTTCATGGGGTTGTGGTTCACCATCTTAGCATTGTACCAATTGAGGTCAGTGTTATGGACTTCAAATGTAGATTACTTCCTAAGAGAAAACAAAAGAAGATTTCTACCAAATGCTCTCCATTCATGAGTTTATCAATGCTCAGTTCCAATGTAGATCGGGATGACTGAGCTGAACATAATACCTCTCAAGAGTCTACAGGAAAGGCTTTCTGAAGCAGGTCAGAGGAGACTAGGACTTGACCAGGAGCCTGCTCATAAATGTTACTCCCTCCATTTTTAAATATAATACGTTTTAGCTGTAGCACATGTTGACTAGATTCACACTAAAATGAGTGCACATACAAACCAAAACATGTCTAGATACATGTGAATACATGTGCATGTGGGAAAAGGCTAAAACATCTTATATTAAAAAACGGAGGGAGTATAAACCACGTGAGAGGTGAGAACATGCGATGCCAACTGCAGTTTGTAGCATGCTACAATGAGATGGTGGTCATCCTATAGAATAATTCAAACAAACTCATACTCTTAACAGCCCAATTGAAAAAGATGTTCCAAGCACCAAAACTTTGACTGACTAGTTCCCGTTTTCAGAGCTTATAATCACAGCTTTTAGTCAAAGAAGAATGCTCAGAGACATACTAGTAGGAACAGGTACTTGCTCTAGAGAGCCAAAAAAAAGGTTAAAGGTGCCGTTTTTAGTGAAAGCGTCATATCCAAAATATTTAATACAAGTTGGAGCAAGTTAACTTTAGTGGAGGCATGCATTGCCAAATGACAAGGGCCTTGGAGAGTGTTGTTCTTTTACATAGAAAAGTTAAAATGAATTTGCATAAGGTTACCTTAAACCATTTCAATAGAAGAACACTGTAAGTATAACATGAATCATACTTGTTATGCATTTTTCCACCTAAACTACACTCAAGCTAGTACATTCTATTTTTTGGTGTTCTGATTTCCTGGTTGAATTTTATCGAACCATCTTCAGCAATAAATTGTACGTTGTGGCTGATTCGTTGAAACATAAACCCTGGATAACACATAACACCTTTTATATTACCAAAAATGGCCAAATCCACCTTAACACCAAAAAGGCAGGAAATTTGTCCACGCTACTTATTTCAGTGGATCCAATTTATAAAACATATTAATCAGATATATTTCAAAACTGCTGAAATTGTATAAGATTTACAACTCAATTTCCAACTATAAGAAAATACAACTCTATTTTGAAACATATACACACCTACTGTAGTAACTAGTCATATATTTACCGTGGAAATTCAGATAGTTACATAGTAAAAGGAAGGCCTAGTACTTTTCTTGAAAAGCATAAGGTTCTGCACATCTTCTTTTGTCTCTAGGCACATAGTAAGAAGTATGCGAATAAGTACCGATCAACTTCGAAATTTAGTATTTATCCATTCCAAGAATATGGAGCACGATCAACAACTAAATAGTCCCCTCTTATGTCCTTCGCTACACGGATTTCATCGTCCAAATAGACAGTGTCAAACCTGGAAATGAAAATATGTCATTGCAGGAGAACAAATCAGACCTGTTAAATTGCAATAAATGTTGGAGACCCAACAAAGAAATTTCACTTTTTGCAGATTTGCTAAATTCGGTTTGACAAAATAACCAGTGCTACATAGAAGGAAGGATCAAAGACCAAGTTAATTTTACATAAGTATTTAGTATTTATGCTTCATTAGTATGCATATTAAAAATACCTAATCTGATTAAGTAAAGACAATAGACCTAAACATCCACATTAAAGTTGGTATCAGGCTCTTCTCCCAAGTCTTAACGAAGAACAAAGGGTACGGAAACCATTGATCTTGCATCTAGCTTCCAGTCCGAAAATAATCAACTTGAATCCACTCCTGTCTTACTTAGATACCCAGCTCCTTTAAATTAGAGAATGTAGCAAATTAGGATTCATTTCAACTGAATCCCACAATGTCACAATTCTCCAGTTCTCAAGATACTTAGTTTTGTCAAAATTCAGTGCAGTATCTTTCCGACAAAACATTCCAGCATTCCAATTAACTCACCTGATCCAGTCAAAGAAATGCCCTAACCCTTTCTTCAAGAAAACACAATTTTAGTCTGCTAATCCTGTTGAAATTTTTGTTGCGGGTATAATCCTGTTGACATTGATTAAACTGAAGCGCTTAATTCGCTGTGCATACATATTTACTTTATTTTCTATGTGATTTGTAACAATAAAATTTGAAGCATTGCCAAGCGAACAAACATGTTTTTTTGGACACTAAAACATTGAAAACATTTAACGCACTCACCATCCCTTCCCAAACGGCGGAAAAGGAACCTCCCAGTTGCCCCCCTTCAGCATTGCACTTGTAAACCTACAAAACTTCGATATCAGCATTCTGTGCATATGTTAACAAGCTGATCAAATAACAAACGCCAGTATAAAAGAAGGCAAAAAAAAAAATATCTCCTGCCTGAAATTCACTCGCTGGGGTGGTTGGATCTCGATAGTGCCGTTCACGACGAACGCACCGGACGGCGGGAAGGTGATGACGTTGTTGAGGCTCCCACCTGGAACATCGATGACCTGGAGCACGTCGCCGGCGGCGGTGCGGAATGTGGGTGCGTTGCGCACGATGAAGAGCTGCTCCTGCTCGGTCGTCCAGAGGAGGCGCCAGGTGCCAGAGAGCTTGTCGGCCTCCGACACGGTGTCGGCGTCTGGGGCGGAGGCGGCGAGGGCGTCTATGCAGGAGACGATGTCGGCGAGGCGGGAGGGGTCGGACTGGGTTTCGAGGCCGCGGCCCTGGTCGGCGATGAGGCGGAGGAGGTTGGCCTTGGCCGGCGGCGGGCGAGGCGGGAAGAGGGCGCGGAGGAAGCTGACGGCGTGGGGCGCGGGCGCGAGGCGGCGGCTGCCGCGCGGAGTCGGCGAGAAGGTTCGCGCGGCCGTGGGGGTTTGGGAGAGAAGTGGCGCCATTGGCGAGGATTTGGTTTGGGTGGCGGAGAGTTGGCACTTCGGAGACGGCAGAGAGGCCAGCGAGCTCGCGCTGACGTCACGTGCTCATGTTTGGGCTGGGCCTGCGGGCCCACTCGTTAGTCTGATAACAAGGCCCATGAGCGATCAAAGAGCTACGACGTCCACGAGCCCACTACCTCGCCATTCCCTGACCCCACTGCTGCCGCAAACTGAACCAGCAAAACCTCATTCGTAGGCGCCGAGCTCCGCCTCGAACGCTCCAGCCGTCGCCGTCGTCGCCATGGCGATCACCGCCCAGACTGTTGACATCATGGGCGAGCGCCAGTCCGGCCAGGACGTGCGCACTCAGAACGGTACCACCCTCATCCTAACACTCGTCATGCCAGATTCCGCAGGGTTGCGTGGGGTTCTATAAGATCTATTGGCCAGCCATCCGAGCGATCGCGGATTTAATTTGCGTTCGTGCTTCTCTGATTGCAGTGAAGGCGTGCCAGGCGGTGGCCAACATCGTCAAGTCGTCATACGGGCCCGTCGGGCTCGACAAGGTATGTGGCTTCCACTTTGATCTACACGGTTGATCATAGTTTGCTACTGTGTCTATGTCTGGAACGGGGTAGTTCAAAATTATATTTTCGCAAATTGTATGATCCACAACTTAGTTAATTAGTACCAGTGTCATTGCGAGATGCATTTCAGCCGGGGACAATACCATGACCTGCAATGTTCTTTTGCGGCGTAATCAGGATTAATTAGTTAAGTTAATTGGAATCTGGATCCCCAACAATTTTGAAGAAACAATTGTTTAAATGAACTAATATAGCATATGTGACTTATAGATGCTCGTGGATGATATCGGTGATGTTACAATCACAAATGATGGAGCAACCATTTTGAGGATGTTGGAAGTCGAGCATCCAGCGGCGAAGGTGATGACTAGCTTCCCAAAATGGCCTTTCTTTGTTGTCATCGCTGCTTTGTGCTTAGCTTTTAGTGGGTCCATTTTTTTTTAGGTTCTTCTGGAGTTGGCCGAGCTTCAAGACCGTGAGGTTGGCGATGGAACAACATCTGCTGTCATTATAGCTGCTGAGTTGCTCAGGGTAATGAACGAAACTTTAATGCCAAGTTTTTCTTTTCTCTGAGTTTCCTTACTGTTGTGCATACACATGATCTCGTGAGAAATAAAATCCATCCGACCTCTATTATTAGTGGCTACAGGGTAAGCATATAATTTCGTTGTTAGCTGCAGTCACACTTCTATTCTAAATGAACATGTTGCCGGGAACATAATCTCTAACGTTATTTATTTTTTGACCTTCTTATTCTACCAGCTTGCTATGCGTGAAGCTTGCAAGTATATTGAAGAAAAACTGTCTGTCAAGGTAAAATAATACTTTCTGCAGAAGAATTAGCAGCAGACCGCTGATCCATTAAATTCTTATTGTCATGCTTCCATGAATATTCATCCACACTTTCAGGTTGATAAACTTGGAAAAGATTCCCTCATAAACTGTGCAAAAACTAGCATGTCTTCGAAACTGATTCACACTGACAATGATTTCTTTGCAAATTTGGTAAGTTCCTATGGTCATTTGTGTACTTTAGGGTTCTTAATCATGGGTTGCTTTTACATTTATGTGCACAGTAGAACATCGTGATTTCATGGTATGTTTGTATCTTTGATTTCAGTGGTATTTATTAAATCTAAATTGTTATTTAGTCCATGATTTATTTTGAGGTTGTCAATCTGTAATTTTGATATGCTGCGATGTGATAATGTTTGCCTGGCAAGTGGTTCATCTGGGGTACTGAATGCTAGGGATTCAGTTGTCTTTCTGTCCGCCTTGTTTAAAACATTGCTATTTAATTGACATAGCCGTGGATTCTTAGGTTGTAGAAGCAGTTCAGGCTGTGAAGACTACAAACTCCAAGAGAGAAGTGAAGTATCCAATCAAGGTAACTAAAATGCATTTGGTTACAATACTACTTCATTAAATTAATTTTAGTTTTCGTAATTACTATATCGTGAAGGATGCACCAAGTTTAGTGCCATCATAGTATTTTACTGCTTTAATTGTTTTCTTTACCCACAGGGTCCCTTCTTTCTGATGGTTGAATTAAATCCTACAGCCTATATTGATGTTTGGAGATTTTGGAAATCTATTATACCCATATGTGATGTTGCTTTGCTTTATGCACTATTTTCCATTCCTGCTGGTTATGTATTAGACATCTTGAGATTTGTACTAGTCTATAGTAGTCTTGCGTCTGACTCAAAGAGTGTGCTGTCTTTTTCCTCAATATCCATTTAATCTATTATGTAGGCACGATGCTAATTTATTTTACAAAATATTTGGCAACCACTTGAAATTTTGTAAATTTTGTTTGCAATGATTGATTTGTTTGTTCTGTAGAGTATTAATATTTTGAAAGCTCACGGTAAAAGTGCCAAGGAAAGTTATTTGTTGAATGGGTATGCACTGAACTCAGGCCGTGCAGCACAAGGAATGCCTACTAAAGTGGCCCCTGCTAGAATTGCTTGTCTGGATTTTAACCTTCAAAAGACAAAAATGCAAATGGGTGTTCAAGTCCTTGTATCTGATCCAAGGGAACTGAAGAAGATCCGTCAGAGGTTTGTGCATTTGTATGTTTTGCAATTCATTATTACTCCTTTCTGTTATCTCCAAACGAACTGTCACTTGTTTGATTCTCATTTCTTGTGGACGCCTTTTTTCATTTACAAACAATTTATTTTCTAATTTATGGTCTAAATAGTATATACCTAATATTACTTTTCATGGCAGAGAATCTGACATAACAAAAGAGCGAATTGAAAAAGTTCTCAAGGCTGGTGCTAACGTTGTATTTACTACCAAGGGAATTGATGATATGTCACTGAAGGTATGCTTTCGTTATTCAAGCAGAAGCTATTGCTGTTCCTTTTTAATTTGGTTTGGGATGTAATTTCCCAGCACTCCTGTATAGACTATTTGTGTATTTCGGTCAACCTGTCCACGCCAGTAATGAATGACATGATCTGCTTAGTTCACTAGTAGAAACAAAGGCATTGGTGCGCCCCTTTAGTACCGGTTGCCACAAAAACCGGTACTAAAGGGGGCATTAGCACCGGTTGTGCTTGGGCGCCAGCTAGGGCCCCGCGGCGAGGACCTTTAGTACCGGTTGGTATTAACAACCGGTACTAAAGGACACCTTTTAGTACCGGTTGTTAATACCAACCGGTACTAAAAGGGTGCAGCCCCGCAGGCCACGGTCAGTGGCCCCACGGCAGGCCCTTTAGTACCGGTTGGTAAATAAAACCGGTACTAAAGGTCCTGCCTATATCTTCCACCCCGGCCGAGCCAGCTCCATTTTGGAGCAACTCGACCCCAACCCCATTTTTCCTCTCTCCCAAGCTCTAGGTCACCCATTTTTTCTCCAACATTTGTCAAGATTGGTGGCACCCTATACAAGGGTTAGCAACTTCTTCATCTTCTCTTCCGGCTTTTCAAGTTTAGCTCATTTTCGTGCAAGTTTAGCAAGTTTGATTTTGGTTGTGCTTGCAAGGTGTTTGATGAAATGACTAAATTAGGGATTTCATTTGTTTTATATGCATTTTGAGCTCGAATTGAAATATAATTTATGGTTTTATATAGTGTCGTCCCGTCCCCTGATCCTCACCGCCGTCGATCGCCCGCGCCGCTCCGTCGCCGACACCACCTCGGTGAGCCTCTTTTTTATCTTTTATTTTAAAAATTGTTAGTTATATGATTTAAATGCATAATTATTTCTTGTATAATTTTCTTATGTTTTTTTTATATATGTATAGTGTCATGGTTTTGATATCCGTCCCCTTCGGCCCTCGTCCGGTCTATGATTCGGATGTGGTATATCTTTTTAACTATTTATTTTGTTTCGTGTTTATAACAATCATGCCGACCAACTTGACGTAGATATATTTTTATTTAGGAGGTAGTTGAACCGGAAATTCCGGCCGACCCTATTGTCGAGTATTTTAAAAAAGAAAACGACGATTTGAGAGCAAAATTGAAGATAAGTGAAGATCTTCGTCTCCAATGCCTAGAAGAGAAGATGGAATTGGACTTGAAGATTGCCGACATCGTTGATGCTCACGGGGTCGAGCTTGCCGACGTCGTCACTGCTCACGAGAGGAAGATTGATGCAATGCGCGCCAAGCTTAAAAAGATTAGAAAATATGCCATTAGTCAAGAGGCTTGGTATCATTATGCTGTTGGTTCAATAGTTACCTTGGTTGCGATTCTGATCGCATTTGTTGTTGGATTTAAATTCTTTAGATAGTTGTATGTTAGTTTCGATTGATGTATGTTTCGTGAGAACTATGTATTACATTTGGGCACTACTCTACTTTGATTTTAATGTGATGAACTTGTATAAATTAATTTGGTCACGTATCTCTATTCATTATTTAGCTGGTGTAATGGTTTTTGATATATTTATGTAATGTAGATGAGCCGAGAATGGATGTACGGTGATCGACGCTGTCCCGAGTTCATTGATGGCATGCATCGTTTTCTCGATGTGGTTAAGTTAAACAAGCTGAAGAATGGTTTTATGATTTGTCCATGTGATGAATGTCGGAATAACAGGAATTACCCGAGCGTAAGAACCATACACTCCCACTTGTTGCGACAAGGCTTCATGCCCAATTATTTTTGTTGGACCAAGCACGGAGAAAGAGGGGTTATAATGGAAAACCCTGAAGAAGAGGATGATGACAACTATCCCGTGTTCTCTGATGAACACGGTGATACTACAATGGGGGAAGAGCATGAGGTCATTGTTGATCAGTCCGACGATGATGATCTTCGTCAGGTCATTCGTGATGAACAGATGAACTGCGTAACTGAAAACGAGTGGTCGAAGCTGGAGCGCATGTTAGAGGATCACAAAAAACCGTTGTACCCAAATTGTGAAGATGACCAGAAAAAGCTAGGTACCACCCTGGAATTGCTGCAGTGGAAGGCAAAGAATGGAATATCTGACAAGGCATTTCAAGAGTTGCTACAAATATTTAAGAAGAATCTTCCGAGGAATAATGAAATGCCCCACAGCACGTACGAAGCAAAGAAGATTGTCTGCCCTCTAGGATTAGAGGTGCAGAAGATACATGCATGCATCAATGACTGCATCCTCTACCGCGGTGAGAAGTACGAGAATTTGAATGCATGCCCGATATGCGGTGCATTGCGGTATAAGATCGCGCGAGATGACCCAGGTGATATTGAGGGCGAGCCGAGCCCCAGGAAGAGGGTTCCCGCGAAGGTGATGTGGTATGCTCCTATAATACCACGGTTGAAACGTTTGTTCCGAAACAAAGAGCATGCCAAGTTGTTGCGATGGCACAAAGAAGACCGTAAGGAAGACGAGATGCTCAGACACCCCGCTGATGGGTCTCAGTGGAGAAAAATCGACAGTGCGTTTGGGGATTTTGCAGCTGACGCAAGGAACTTAAGGTTTGGTCTAAGTACAGATGGCTTGAATCCGTTTGGGGAGCAGAGCAGCAGTCATAGCACCTGGCCCGTGACTCTATGTATCTATAACCTTCCCCCTTGGTTGTGCATGAAGCAAAAGTATATTATGATGCCAGTGCTTATCCAAGGACCGAAACAACCCGGCAACGACATTGATGTGTATCTGAGGCCATTAGTTGACGAACTTTTACAGTTGTGGTCTGACGAAGGTGTCCGTGTGTGGGATGAGTACAAACAAGAGGAATTTCCCCTACGAGCGTTGCTGTTTGTAACCATCAATGATTGGCCTGCTCTTAGTAACATTTCAGGACAGTCGAACAAGGGATACAATGCATGCACGCACTGTTTAGATAAGACTGACAGTGCATATATAGGTAACAAGATTGTGTACATGGGGCATCGTCAGTTTCTTCCAACCGGGCATCACGTAAGAAACGGAGGCAAGCACTTCAAAGGTTTGGCAGATATCCGGACGAAGCCTACACGCCGTGATGGTGATGTTGTATATGGCATGGTCAAGGATTTGGAAGTAATATTTGGAAAGGGTCCTGGCAGTCTAAATGTTCCGAAAGACGCAAACAAGCGCGTACCCTTGTGGAAAAAGAAATCTATATTTTGGGATTTACCCTATTGGGAAATCCTAGAGGTTCGCTCTGCAATCGACGTGATGCACGTGACGAAAAATCTTTGCGTGAACCTGCTAAACTTCTTAGGCGTGTATGGGAAGACGAAAGATACAGCGGATGCACGGCAGGACCAGCAAAGTACGCACCACGGAAGAGACAACCTGAATTCAGAGAAGTATCAAGGTACTTCCAGCTACTCTCTTACCAAAGAAGAGAAGGAGATCTTTTTTCAAGTCCTGAGCAGTATCAAGGTCCCGTCTGGCTACTCGTCGAATATAAAGGGAATAATAAACATGGCAGAGAAAAAGTTCCAAAACCTGAAGTCTCATGACTGCCACGTGATTATGACACAATTACTTCCTGTTGCATTGAGGGGGCTTCTACCGGAAAACGTTCGAGTACCCATTGTCAAGCTATGTGCATTCCTGAATGCAATTTCTCAGAAGGTAATTGATCCAGCAACTCTACCAAGTTTACAGACGGGTGTGGTCCAATGTCTTGTCAGCTTTGAGTTGGTCTTTCCACCGGCCTTCTTCAATATTATGACGCACCTCATAGTTCACCTAGTCGAAGAGATTTCCATTCTCGGTCCTGTATTTCTACACAACATGTTCCCCTTTGAGAGGTTCATGGGAGTCTTAAAGAAATACGTTCATAACCGTGCTAGGCCAGAAGGAAGCATGTCCAAGGGCTATGGAACAGAGGAGGTCATTGAGTTCTGTGTTGACTTTCTTCCAGATCTTAAGCCCATCGGTATTCCTCAATCACGCCATGAGGGGAGACTGCGTGGAAAAGGCACGCTAGGAAAGAAAGCAACAAGAAGTATGGACGGGCATTCTTTCACTCAAGCACACTACACAGTTCTACAAAATTCCAGATTGGTGGCTCCGTATATCGTGGAACACATGGATATTTTACGCTCAGAATACCCGGAGAAGACTGACTTCTGGATTAAAGAAAAACACGTGGATACTTTCGGCAGTTGGTTGCGTACACATCTCATTAATGACAACACTGTTGGACAAGAGCTATACTTGTTGGCCAAGACACCATCTTCGACTATATTGACTTTCCAAGGGTACGAGATAAATGGGAATACATTTTACACGGAAACCCAAGACAAAAAGAGCACTAACCATAACAGTGGTGTCCGCTTTGATGCAACAAACGATGATGGAACAAAGGACACATATTATGGTTGCATACAGCATATGGGAACTTGACTATGGACCTTATTTTAAGATCCCTTTGTTTCAGTGCAAATGGGTTAACCTGTCATGCGGGGTAGAGATAGACAAGCGGTACGGAATGACTACAGTGGATCTCAAAAATCTTGCGTACAAAACCGAGCCATTCGTCCTAGCCAATGATGTGGCTCAGGTTTTCTATGTGAAGGACATGTCTTCCAGACCGAAAAAAAGAAAAGATAAGCAAGCCGGTACATCATACAATGAGCCAAAGCGCCACATAGTTCTTTCAGGAAAAAGAAACATCGTGGGAGTGGAGGACAAGACAGACATGTCAGAAGATTACAATAAGTTTGCTGAAATTCCGCCCTTCAAAGTGAAAACTGACCCAAGCACCGTGTTGAATGATGAAGATTGTCCATGGCTACGACGCAATCAGAAGAAAGGGACACACAAGAAGAAAAAGTGAACACTAGATAGGGATGTTGTTGCTGATGTGTAATAATGTATTAAACCTTTTATGTAACTATGTCCTGAAAACTCAGAAGAGAGATCTAAACGGTTGCAGGACGTAGCTAGGGAACCCGAATATATGAGTGAGTAACCTGGGAAACAAAACACACGGTTTCTCCTAGCTACAGCCCGACACTGATTCACGGTCGAATGTCGTTGCATTCAGTGTCGGGCATAGCTAGGAAACCCGAATGTTTTGTGTTTGAGCGCCACTTCGATCCAAGCAGAGGTAAGACGTCTCTGATGATCTACAACCGTCCGGCAAGACATCTCTGATGATCTGCAACCGTTTGGAACGGTCGCAGGTCATCAGAGACGTCTTGCCGCTGGTTGCCCAAAGATGCCTCTCCGAGTGACGATGGAATGTTTTGTGTGAGTGAGTGAGTGACGCTGGAATTCCGGGAGGTGGGCTATATATAGGGTCATGTGGCTCACGAAGTGGTCGTGATACTGCTGATCCAACAGCTCACAATCCCTCAAAAGAAACACACCTCTGATCCAACGTCTCACGAGCGCTTGAAAGAAACACACGATCCGTGTGCTTCTTTAGTACCGGTTGGTAACACCAACCGGGACTAAAGTCGGGCTCACCCCTGATCCAACGTCTCACAAGCACTTAAAAGAAACACACCTCTGATCCAACGTCTCACGAGCGCTTGAAAGAAACACACGATCCGTGTGCTTCTTTAGTACCGGTTGGTAACACCAACCGGGACTAAAGTCGGGCTCACCCCTGATCCAACGTCTCACAAGCACTTAAAAGAAACACACCGCTTGATCCAACGGCTCCCAAGCGCTGGAAGGAAACACACGATCCGTGTGCTTCTTCCTGATCCAAGGGCTCACAAGCGCTCGAAAGAAACACACCGCTTGATCCAACGGCTCCCAATCGCTGGAAGGAAACACACGATCCGTGTGCTTCTTCCTGATCCACTGGAGAAGGTAGGCAACTTAATTCGATCCCGCCACCGTTTCCCGCCCAAATATTTCCCGCTATCGTTCCCCCCAAATGCCGCCACCGGTAGTTCTATAAAACCCAGTCGAAGGTAGGCATGGTACTCACTTGAGCGCAAGCATGGTGTGTATTGGTCCTTGCGAGAAGTGTGTGTCCGGGTTTCACATTTCCGCATCCGAGCATCTCGCCAGGCTTTCGAGCAATTTGAAGGTAGATGGTAGGGTAGTTCCAATTGAAGAAATTTTGCTCGGGGCGAAGCTATGCCGCGATGGGTTTCCGTATAGGACCCCGCTCCAAATTCGTGCAGAAATGCTCACGCTTGCAGAGAAGTTTGACAGGAAAGTTACGAATAGTCCGTTCTACCGAACTGAAGCTGACCGTGATTCGTACGGTCGTTCCTGTCTCTGGGTAGTTGACAGCGATGATGACGACGATTTCATGCCGTCGTCAAAGGAAAGGAGGGTTGAAACACTGAGCAAGAAGGCTGAAGCTTCGTCCAAGGGCAAAGTCAAGAAGGCAGAATCTTCGTCAAAGGGCAAGGAAGGCAAGAAGACAGAATCTTCGTCAAAAGGCATTGATGGGAGATAGGTAGAGTCTTTGTTTTACTTGTGTTGTATCGTAATTTCAAGTTGTACCTTAATTTGTTCTATCCAGTATTTAGAACTAGTGAAGTTGTAACGTAGATGTCTAGTTGTATGTTAAATCGTCTCTGCATAAGACGGTTGACCGCACATCGGATTTGTATCTTGGTTCACACGGTTGCGAAGATGGCGGCCGGCTTTTGAGATTTTGTCCTCTGTTCCTCTCTTCGTCGCGGTTGGGTTTGCTCTGACCTTTCTGCGGAGGTACTGGAGGTGGTGTGGCCTGCTCCCGGCGGTGGTCGTCGGTTGGCGTGCTCGCCTGAAGAGGATTGAATCGGGGCGTCGCCCCCGCCGATATGGCTTTCCTCCGTCTTCAGATCTCGGCGTCCGCGTCGGGTGACTACTGCGGCGACATGACCTGGTGGCAGTAGAGAAAAAAGTAGAGAAAAAAACAAAATAGAAACCAAATAGATATAAAAAACAGAAAACAAAAGAAAGAAAAAAAAACTAGAGAAAAAAATACAAAAAACCCATTAGTACCGGTTGTAAATTACAACCGGTACTAAAGGGCTGGGCTTCGCGCGCGAATTTTCGCCGCGGCCCAAAACACCCCTTTAACACCGGTTGTACTCTACAACCGGTACTAAAGAGGGTATTGATTGCAGTTAAGTGCAGGGAATCGAATCGATTCCCCAATTTGCCCAAGTCCTGCTCGACGACGCCGACGCCCGCTCTCCTTGACGACACCGGCGAAGCGCTGCTCCGGCGAAGGACGCCCCTACGTACCGCGCCCCTCCACGCCGTCGACGGCGCCGCCGCCCTAAGCCACGCCCTCCACGCGCACACATCGCCCTCCGCTACCGTACGTCGACCGCGCGACGCCAAGGCCCCGACGCCGCGCCCTCCGCCGCCCCCTCCACGCGTCGGCGACGCTACGCCGGCCGCACCGCCACGCGTGGCCTCTTCTGCTGCGCCTCCTCCACCGGCCTGCACCGCCACGCGCTCCGCCGTCGCCGGTCCGGCCACCTCCGCCACCGCCTCGGCCACACACAGAGGTATTTTTTTCATTTTTAGTTAAGTTTTTTTTTGAATGGTTTTTAGTTAAGTTGCCAATTTTGTTTAGTATTTTTAGAATTAGATTGTTTAAAATTCTTTACAATTAGATTGTTTAAAATTTGTGTATGAAAAATGTAATTAGATTGTTTAAAATTTGTGTAATTTTTTAAAGTTTAATTAGATTGTTTAAAATTTGTGTATGAAAAATGTTAAATGACACTTTAAAATTATGCAAATTTTTGTGTTGTTGCCCATTTTTGTTAGTTAGCATCAGTAAAAATAAAATTGTCAAGTTAGAAATATTGTCAAGTTAGAAATATTGGCAAGTTAGAAATATTGTAAAGTTAGAAATATTGGCAAGTTAGAAATATTCTAAAGTTAGAAATATTGTCAAGTTAGAAATATTCTAAAGTTAGAAATATTGTCAAGTTAGAAATATTCTAAAGTTAGAAATATTGTCAAGTTAGAAATATTGTAAAGTTAGAAATATTGTAAAGTTTGAGTAAAGTTTTGTTTAGCTAAGTCTTTTTTATGTCTAGTAGTTGTTCTTTTTTTAGTACTGTTTTTTTTAAGTTAATATTGTTATTAGGTTAATATTGTTTAGATTATTAATATTGTTAAGTTTGAAATATTGTTAAGTTAGAAATATTGCTAAGTTTCAAAATTTGCAGTGACATTGAGCTATGGCGGACGATGCCCCCACCTTCGTCCGAGATTTGGAGGAAGAAGACAGTCTCGAACAAATAATATATAACAACGCTGCCGGACCCAATTCCGATGGAGAATATTCCGATGGAGAAGTTCGTCCGACGGAGAAGACGCCGAAGAATTCAGCGCGAAATGTTTGAATGACTCCGGTGAGGGACTTGAGTTAGAAAAATTCAGAGATGACGACGACGACGAAGAAGAACCGTCTGGATCTAAGGCGGACGATGCCCTAGCTAAGAAGAAGGTATATATTAAGTCTTGTTGATCACTATAGCTAGATGCATTAATTGATTTATATGCGCACTTATTAACGAAACATTTTTCTTTCAGCCCTCTGGATCTAAGTCGTCAATCCCCGTACGAGGCCCGGCCCAAGGGTTAAAGCTCCCGGAAGGTGCAACGTTGTCGATCGACGAAGTTACCTTCAAAGGCAAACCAGAGAAACCCGATGGAATCTACAATAAATATGTACGGCAGTGCGGAGTTTTTGTAAGGGACATGGTCCCGATCACTGTGACAGAATGGAATGAGCCGAAGAAAGCCAACATAGGCGCAAAATATCTCGAGGAAAGAATTAAAGAGACCCTTTGGGACTCGATGATGTCTAAATTCAACCTACCGGCAGATCTCCCACAGAAGATGAAGGATAAAGTCAAGGAGTGGACTCTTAGCAAGATGGCCCAGCAATTCAACAACTGGAAGAACACATTGTGGAGAAAATATGGGAACAAAGATATAGTTTTCAAAGGACATCTAGAGAAGCTAAAAGATGATTGGGCTGAATTTGCGGCGTATAAGAATTCGGGCGTCTCTGTGGCCCGATCGACACAAAATAAGTTGAATGCCTCGAAGAAGAAATATTTCCATCATTTGGGCTCAGGTGGCTACAAGACTGCCTTGCCTAAGTGGCAAGCCTATGAAGACGAGCTGCGACTAAAAGGGATCACTCCACAGACAGATGACTGGCCCGACAGGTCCAAGTTCTGGTTGTTCGCGCATGGGGCAGTGTTGCACCCAGAAACAGGGCTGATTGTTGCAAAGGGAAAATGGCGGAGAAAAATTAGAAGAGTCATCAGAAAAATAAAAAATGTCATAGTACTAGTCAAGGAGGGAAAATTTGTTCCCGATAGAGAGGACGACGAGCTTTCACAAGCCCTCGGGAATAAAGAACACTGGGGGCGATGTCGAGCCAGAGGAGGCGGGGTTGGTTTTCTTGAAGGGTTTCCGGAAGACGTTGCAACTTATAGAAAACATTGCAGAAGTAAGAAGAGGGAGGCGGAGAGGGTTACTGCATTAGAACGCACGGTGCAGGATGTGCAGAAGCAACTGGCCTCAATGACCCAGACCAGGGAATCTCAACTGCGAGTAGAAGATCCTGCAGGCGATGCCTGCCCATCTCAGCGGAAAAGCAGCGTGGGTTCCACGCAGCTACAAGATCCTGCAGTTGATGAACCAGTTGCTGAACCATCGGCGGCTCACTACCCCGTGGATGATATCACGGAGAAGACAAATTGTGAGTTACATGCGCCGATGATGAACATTACTTATCCGGTGGCGACTGGCTATGCTTTACGACATCAACCTGGAGAAACCTTCCATTTTGGTGTGATTCCGCCTGGATTTGCTCGTGTCGGGTCACGAAAGTTATGCCGGGATTCAACGCAATACGTCTTGAATTTCCTGGAGCTGAAGGCGAGAAGACATTGGGAGAAGTTGAGTTTGGTATCGTTCTATGGAAGAAGAAATACATCAAGTTTCCAGACTCGGAGCCAAGGCCACCGACTCCTCCCGTTAGACATTCACCACATCAAAGTCCACCCGCCTCCCCCCACGAAGTTTGGGATCCCGCCGCGAGTCCATCTCCCGCGTGTCCCGTCAACCGACTGATGCGCCCACTAGTAACTTGACAAAGCGGAAGCTGTTCCCGTCGTCCACCCCTGTCAAGAAACGTGGAAAAAGTGTGCGGGCTCCTGAGAACCCCAAGGAAGTCAAGGCTCCTGAGAAGTTAACTTCTGAGATGACTCAGCAGGAAATAGCTGAGAGCCTACGTGAAGGGTCGAGAGCCTTTTTTGAGCAGAAAAAGAAGGAAAGAGTGGAGGCAAGACTTGACCCCATAAAGGAACTTCTGAAGACTATACCAAATGAGGTAAAAGATCAAACCGTTGACAACCTATATGACCCTCCACCTCCGCCCATTTCAGACTACGAGCGAGGTATTGACAAGGTACTTTCCTCGCAGAATGAGCAAGAGAAATTGTGCGGGAAAGGAGTTGCCCAGCTCGGAGAACAAGAAGCACAATCGCTCGCCCCGCTCATTGTACCTTCTGAAACTCGGGAAATCGAGCATGGAGAAGTTGTCCTTGGCGACTCAGGTTACCCCATGGCGGAGATTGCCCCACGATTTGATTTTGAACTCGGGCTGCCTATGGTGGAAAATCCGAGCCAGCTAACAACACAGTTATGGAATTTGAATCGCTGGTACATGACCGCCGCAAAAGAAGGGAAATTCTATCTCATGGCGGCGGTTAAGGAACAACACTACTTCCGAGAATATTGTGTGCATGTTGAGTTCCGAGAACTTTTTCAGATGTACAATCAACGTGCTCTCGACAAATCTCTCATCAGCTGCTATTGTCTGTAAGTAATTTATTCGTGTAATTTAATTATCTATAGTTATAAGCTCTCGTTCATTGCTTGTAATTATCGTCACAAAATTCTTTTGTACGCTAATTATGCAGAATGAAGATACGTGAATGCAGACTCGAAGGAATCTGGGACATTGGTTTCATTGACCCGGATAAAGTTCATGTCAAGACCGTGGATGAAAATCCCGTGAACACAGAGGACGTTTTGCTAACGTTCTTTAAGCGACAAAGTACCAAAAAGGAAATACTATTTCCTTACAACTTCGGGTGAGTTTTACCGTCTTCTACACATTCTATTTTGCTTCCCCGATATAAAGTGTAATCGATAAGTTCTGAATACCTGCGTATATAAACGTGCGCAGGTTCCACTACATTCTGCTAATCATTAGACTCGAGGAAGGAGAAGTTGAAGTCTGGGACTCACTAAGGAAAGATCAAAATGAATACAAAAGCGTGCGTCTAATGCTCAAGAGGTAATTTCAATCGCACTATATCAGCCTCTTTCGTTCATTTCCGGATATCAAAAGTATAAGTAATAACTACTCAATTCATTTTCTTTTCCGGACAGGGTTTACAGAAAGTTCAAAGCGGAAGAACGCGGTGTATGGCCAGAAAAGCTGGAGTTCAAGTCTAACAACGTAAGTACTACTACGTGTATCTTTCTAATACCATTATCATTCTCTTGATTATTATTTGATTAAATTATATTCTTGTATATATAGTGGTGTCTGCGACAACCACAGGGGACAGAACTATGTGGATACTACGTTTGCGAGTACATTCACACGAAGGTCAATGAGAGAGTCAAGAGTGTAAGAAATCGAGAGGTACGTGAACATCATACACAACTTTTATTTTGCCACCATGCATCAATTGTGTTTAGTTTCGATCATAGCTGATTTTATTTCCTTCTTTTAAAGATGTCAAACAAGCGGAGCCAGCTCCTACCACGCAACCGCGTAAAAGCTATTGCGGAGGAATTGGCGGGATTCTTACTTACACATGTCATAGATGAACACGGTGAATTCTACTTTGACGAAAGACCACCTCCACCCCCTGCAGTCGATGCTACAAGGGAACCGCCGGCAGTCGATGCTACAAGGGAACCGGCTCCATTGTAATTAATTAGGAGTACTTAAATTTATATGTGACGAGAGTACTTTGTATGTGTATAATGACTACTTTATATGTGTAGTGAGTACTTTATACGCGATCTCCTCCGAAACCCTGAAAAATGAGCGAAAAGGAAAAAAACAGAAACCCTAAACCCCGAAAAATAATCGAAAAGAAAAAAAACCAAAACCCCCCTGAAATAATAAGCAAAAAAAGCAGGAACCTTTAGTACCGGTTTGTATTACAAACCGGTACTAAAGGTCCTCAGGGTCGCGCTCGCCTGTGCGCCCACGTGGAGACCCTTTAGTACCGGTTTTATTTAGGTGCCGGTACTAAAGGGTTACCCCTTTAGTGCCGACCCTTTAGTACCGGTTGTGTGGCCGGTACTAAAGGCCATCTACAACCGGTACTAGAGGTGGGTTCTCTACTAGTGGTTGCTGGTAGTTTTTATGGGTGGTGTTTACCGCCGTGCGATAGTTTAACATAACATAATATATTACATATTTTAGCCTTTTTGGTTGAATCTCAGTGCCCTTTTACATTCATATCCAGTTTTATCTCTTCCAGATTACTTATAACTTATGTTTTGCTATTGTGTGATGAAACATCGTTTCAGTACTTTGTTGAGGCTGGAGCAATTGCAGTAAGGCGTGTGCGTAAGGAGGATTTGCGCCATGTTGCCGAGGCAACGGGTGCAACTATGGTATGTATTGTTTTCTTCATACTGTCGATTAGATGGTTATAATTAAGAGGTATTTTATAATGCACTCTCTTTTTAATCCCATATATGACTTATATTGACTTGGATTTTATGAACTTTTGCTTGAAATTCTACTAAAGTTGGTTGAGTTCTGAGCAATGCGCAACACGTTTTCTGAACTCTCGATGCCTTTGCAATAATTGAATACGTTCATTTGATGATTTGTTTTTTCTGAATATGCTTTTCTATTATAGTGTGTGAACTCTTTGTCAATATCCTGAAGTAACGGGGAGTAACAAGCTTTGAGAATGCCAGTTTTACGATCTCTGATGGACTGTTTACTATGTGATGGTTGGTATAGACTCCTAGATTCTCGTAGAATGTTTTACGGAAGTTGCAAGTGAATGTGTATATCGTCTTGTGTTTTAATGTACGTAGGTAGTCCGACTCATCAATGAAAGCAAATTTTGGCTACAGCAACGCAACCCTTGCTTTAGGGCATTGCGATATCGATAATCATGGAAAGGCTCTTCTCTTTACCCATTGCACATTTGAGGCCTGAATAGGGTAACCACAATACTAAGAGGGCCAGGGGAGACCGAAATTAAGATAGGAGGAGGTGGTAAAAATCGAGCCAAAAGATTAAAATGTACCTATATATTTGACACTCGGTACTGCATACAAATCTGCAATCCTTGTGCCGGTTCACGCATAACGTTTACACACTCACTCTTTAGTTCCCACAATTACTGGGTCTCATCTCTAGTCTATCTCAGTTTACTTGGGACACGATTCTTTGTTATTTGTGTATTGTAAGTTGTAAGACACATTTATCCACGAAGAGATCAGCAAAAAAAATCATGCCAACAGTCATATGTATATATACTCTGGAAGCTTCCAATATGGTTACACTGCTATTAAGATATTTGTTAGAACTTACGCTTTAAAGATGTTTGCCATAAAAACCTATACATTATATAGTTTATGAAACTTTCAAAAAATCAACAAAGAGAATTTGTTATAAAACACAATTTAAGTTTAGAGTTGTACAAAGTTTATGTGAAGATATAAACTAAGTAATACATACTACAAACTAATTTAGCAACACTGATATGTGGGCGTGGTTAACTATGTCAAATAAAAAAAATATATACTCGTAGATACCGTACGATGCAAAAAAGAGTTAATAAAATGTTCAAAAAGTAAATACAAATTATAATTACTCCTATTTTATATCGCCGTGGATATATCTTTTTATTAGACCGACCTAATTCTTCAGGTAAAGATTAACTTACTATAGTGGCACAGAGAGATAAAAATTGAAGTATTATCAAAATAAGGAAAACATTGACTGTTAACAATTTACATATGATATTGTCTCTACTAGCATTTATATACTGAATATTTCACGTCACGATCAAAACTTATAGTCTTCTCAGGTGGCGCTGAGAGGCGGAGGTGTACCACGGGTCATCGGCATTTAATCTGAGTATCACCTCCCCACCCCGCTCGATCGTTGCTTCCTACCCACGCTAGGGTTTCGGCCCATAGGTTCGGCTATAAGATGGACCTCCGTGCCGCCAGCTCTAGCCGTGCCATTTCTAGCCGTCTCATCGCTAGCAACAATGCCTTGCTACCTCGTGGTCCACCCACACCACCGTCTCATCGTAAGAAACAACATCGCGTGCGTTTCCCGTTGTCGAAGCCAACTCCGGCACCTTTGGATGACGAGAGAGAGGAGACGAGAAGATGACCCTGGTGTAGTAGGAGCAGGCCGTTCTATTGGTCCTTCGCAACCGTTCGCCGGGAGAATAGCGACTGGGGTTCAAAATTTTGTTTTAAGTTTTTCTTTCGCTTGTGACCGAGATCCGCAAATTTTGAGAAATTCATGATATTCCGAAGAAAAAACTCCTGGCGGAGGTATACCACGCGTCTTTGGCATTTAATCTGATGCATTGCCTCTCCACCCACTTGCCTTGCCGCCTAGCCACCTAGTGGTCCACCCACACGCCGAGCTCGCGTTCCCGCCATCGGAGCCAACTTTCGCCGTCTTTGGACGGTGACTAGGAGAGAGGAAGAGGAGAAGATGGAGTAGGACTCCGAGGAGGAGGAGGAGAAGTATGTTGCGCTCCTCGCCACCTTTGCTAGCAGCGGTAGAGGCTCACCGGATGGTGCTCGAAGCCATCCATAAGAGGACCTGGTTCGTCCAGCATGGGAGGATGGTGGCCCCCCTCGGTTCATCGACCAACCCGTGATGACAACGAGGAGGCTGGCTCCTCTCAATTCAACTCTCCGGTGACGAATGATGACGAGACTGACCCCTCTCATGTATCGGTTCGGTGACCAAGGACGACGAGGCTGGCCCCTCTCATGTCATCGGTCGGACAGCCAATGACGGTGAGCTGGATCAGGGAGTCCTCTCTTGACGCCTAGATTTAGTTTAAGTTTAGTCAATTTTTTGTTGTTGTAATATGTCTAATTATTTAATATAATTTGAGCCTTTTGTTTAAATTTGCGAGTGTTCCATTAAGACAAACTATCGGGCATGCCGGTGGAGACACCCCCTCTCCCCTGTGTCAGACATGTGTCCAGCGCACCATAGCGAATATTTTTTTGGTTGCGGACAAACTTGTGCGACGCCCAGTGGAGATGCTCTTATTTTTTACAGGAGACAGCCTCGTCTCCCTGGTGGAAAATGTTGACAAAACTAGCCCCTTCACGTAATCGGTCTGACGGCCAACGACTAGGAGGATGGATCATCGAATCATCTACTGATTTTAGCTTAAATTTCCTTGTAGTACATCCAAATTTTAATGAAATCCGAATCTCTTGGTTAAATTTGCAAGTGTTCCGTCAAAAAAACTACAAGAGGACGTCCCTATTATACCGGATATGTGTCCGGCACCCCCACAACCAGTGGCGGAGGCAGAACTGAGTCACACCCCGGGCTAAATGTGTCCAAGGAGTGGAAATTAGTGGTAAAAACGCTACAGTAGCAAACAGTGTTACAAAGGATTTCAGTGTCACACCCAGGCCATGGCCAGGATCGCCCGAGGCCTGGCTCCGCCCCTGCCCACAACGGATGTTGAGGTGTGGTTCGGACAGCCTAGTGGAGATGCTCTTTTTTTTTTTACAGGAGCTCCCTCGCTTGAACCATCTATGCATTTCACTGCCGTGTACCGGGTCGCGAGGGCAGGGCACCTGCATGGCATCAGCATGCAGAAGAAGGGCAGTGCAACACCATCACGTTACTTGCCGTGCTTGGTCGCCGGCCGGCCGGGATCTAGGAGTTCTTGACCTGATTACAGTACTCAGCAGCCCGCGCACTTATTACGACCACCAGCCACGACTCGTGCAAGTTTACTCCACACGACGAGACGTCGCGCGCGAGCCACAGTACGCTCTATTCGTAGGTGCAGCGCGCGCGCATGCGCATAACGCTCGGATCCCGGCCGGCCGGCCGGCAGAGCTGCCCGGAATCACGGTTTCTGCTGCTCGCCGGCCGGTGGCCGGGCCGGGTCAGCAGCAGTTCCGTCCAATCAGGGCAACGGCCGGACGGCCGGGGAGCGATCGTGTGGAGTTGACGGGAACAGGATTTGGCGGCGGCTGATAGATACGCGCTCGTGGATTTGGGGGAGCGGGAGATGGTTATATTTTGTTGGTTGACATCCGGGAGCAAGGAGAGCCGTCTCGGCATTAGCAAGAGCTTGATCATCGTACCTCGTGGCTTACGTGTGCAACCGAAATAACGGTATCGCTCGTGTATATGTTGCCTCGTGTGTGTGGGCGTCACTGAAATAGATAGCGATCGGTCACTAGGAAACTTGCTGGATTGGAGATCGAGAGAGCGCGCTTGTTAACGTCTGAGCAGGGAGTGCATGGTACATTGAACCGATGGCTTCCAGACGATTGCTCTGTCAATGAGCAGGGAGTACTAGAATTACAGTAACAAGAAAGGCATACTTTAAATAGAAATTGAAATTTTAAGTTGTTAAAACCAAGGATGTGACAATTTTCCGGAAGCAAATATTCCGCAACTAGTTGCGCTCGCACCCCATTATCGGATGCCCTATTTTCGAGTTTCAAAAAATCCGAAATAAATCATGAACAATCATTTTGTTGTTTCTCGTGCATTCAGAAATTTTCATCCCAAAATATGACAATATGTATTCTGTGCAAAAAAGAGAAGACATAAGTGAATAGTATCACATACTATTCACACATCATTTATCTTTTTTGTGCAGCCCACATAATGCCAAATTTTTGGATGAAAATTTGTGGATGCATGTAAAACAAGATAACCAATGTTCATAATTTATTTCATATTTTTTTTTGGAAATTAGAAATACGACATGCGGAATGAGGTGCGGTCGCAACTAATCAACTAATCGCAAAGTTCACTTTCCCCAATTTGCCATGCATTCATGGTCCTGATGGAACGATCGAATTAATGATCAGAGAAGTGAAGTACACACAAAGGACAGCCCCTATCTACTACTAAGTACTACTGCTAGGTAGCTAGGTACGTAGTTAAATAAAATTACAGTTCAACTGAACATATATAACATGTTGACCCTAGCCATGTGCCGTACGCATATGGCACAATCCAACGGAGCCACTGAGATCTGTCTGCATGCATGCATGTGGATGCCCATGGAGTCACACAGGCCACCGTTTTACCGCCTATAAATAGAGCAACATTACACCAACATAGATCACACCAATTCCCATCTACTTGTCTCCTCCCAATCCTTGCAAACCTCACAATATCCCTCCTAGATTGCTAGCAACTTTAGCCATGGCTTCAGTGCACCAGATCATGTCCTTCATCTCCATAGCAGTTCTCGGGTTGCTTATCCACCCTTGCGCATCCACCGAGTTTCACCGCAAGCTCGCCAGTTGGTCCACCGCCGGCGCTACGTGGTACGGCGCAGCCAATGGCGCCGGAAGTGATGGTACATATTTCGTATCATGTTAATCCATATCTTATGATTCACTTCTGTCAGTGATCACCGTACTCCCCAAACTGATGTCTGATGTGTTACCCTAGAAATGAGCATAGCTCATGCCTTAATTAAGATCATGCTAACTTGCATATGTGTACAGGTGGTGCATGCGGGTACAAGGGCGCCGTCTACCAGCCACCGTTCTCATCCATGATCGCCGCCGGCGGCCCTTCCATCTACGCCTCTGGCCTGGGCTGTGGCTCTTGCTACCAGGTGTGTAACCATCACTGAACAGATTATGGCATGCATGCCAACATGCGTTGTACTACCGCGTCGTTTTTGACGCCTTGGCTTGGCTCTATATATGCAGGTGAAGTGCTCAGGTAATGCCGCCTGCTCTAGCAGCCCCGTGACCGTGGTGATCACGGACGAGTGCCCCGGCGGCCCTTGCCTGAACGAGCCGCACTTCGACCTGAGCGGGACGGCCTTCGGTGCCATGGCGAAGGCCGGCCAGGCCGACCAGCTGCGCGCTGCCGGCGTCCTCCAAATCCAGTTCACCCGGTACACTCAAACTGGCTACACTCTCGCCGTGCGCCGGTTAAAACGGCCATGGCACTACACGCCACATGCACCTCACGCACCCTTTGTCGCCATGGACCTTGCACGGGCCGGCACATGTACTGTTTTGCATATAACCGCCATGCATGCAACGATCGAATTAATTATCATTTTTAACTCCCTTTGTTCACGTGACGCAGCGTGCAGTGCAACTGGGCCGGAGTGCAGCTAACCTTCGTCGTAGACGCCGGCTCGAACCCGCACTACTTCGCCGTCCTCGTCCAGTACCAGAACGGCGACGGCGCCCTCTCGGCCGTGGAGCTCATGCAGAGCGGTTCTGGCGCGGCGTGGACGCCGATGCAGCACTCGTGGGGCGCTGTCTGGAAGTTCAACGCCGGCTCGGCCCTGCAGGCGCCGCTCTCGCTCCGCCTCACGTCCAGCTCTGGCAAAAAGCTCGCCGCCACCAACATCATCCCCGCCGGGTGGAAGGCCGGCGCCGCGTACAAGTCGGCGGTTAACTACTAACCAATCTGGTGGTTTCTTTAGTAACTGTTTTACGCTGTGTGTGTGTGTATTGCCTGCATGGGATGGTGCAACATGCAGTCAAGTATGTGTCCGTGTGTTTGGTAGTTTGTTGGGTAGCGCAGTACTACTGCGCTATGGACTGAAATAAGGCAAGATGCCGATGAGGAGGAGGCGCAGATCTCTGGGCATAGTTCTCCCTTTGTTGGCCGTTTAGTCAATGTTTATCTGGATGTGTAAAACATGTATGTAATGAAAGCTCGGTACAGGGCTTATAGTACGTGCTATATATGTTTGTATCTGATCTTAATGCATATGCTATGTTGTGTAGATGTGTGTGTTCGATGTTTACATGACGCCAAGATTTTTTTAGAATTATACTCCCTCTGTTTCGTATTATAAGCCATTTTGGCAAACTAAACGGCTTATAATATGGAACGGACGAAGTGGTATGGAGCAAAACTACGCATGGCTGATCCGTGCAAATCATTGTATTGATTAGCATGTGTATGCAAATAAGTTTTCTTGTGTTACATCTATTCCATGTGATTTTAAAATATACAAAAAGAGCTCATATGCACTGATGCACATACAGGAACTCATGCTGACATCATTGATATATTACTAAATTTAAAATTTAAAATGGTAGTCTATCTCTTAAATCGTCATTCTGATCAGCGATCCATTCCACTTAGTTCGTCTCGAAGAAGTCTTCAAAAGTAATTGCTATATTTCAAAGACTTTTTTCACAGTACCAGTTCTGAGATTACAATACTATGTTTTTCGGATTAATTGCCTACATACAACACAGTAAGTAATAGTGTATAGTTATCTCATATATTTTACATGTTTTAGACATTGTAGTGTTATGCACAACTAGAGAGCGGGTACATATTCAAGTGTTTTCAATAATTAAGAGATGATAGCATGCTACATAATTACTATCATGCAAGTATTGCATTTGTAGAATGACTTTCAAGATCCTGACTGAGCGGCTCGGCCGCGTGCGCCAGACGGGTGGGCCTGGCCTTGGCTTTGTAAGCTGGCCCATGGCGGCTGGCAGAGGGAAGACGAGAGGCCGAGAGAGGAGAGAAATTCAAGGAAAAAGGGAAATGGGTCACAGCCCATTTGTTTGAGAGCAAAATATAGGAAATAGAAAAGAAAGATGGTTTTTGAAGATTAGGCCTATTTGGCTAGGGCGAAAAGTAAAATGATTTTCCTTTTATGACAAGCTGAAATTGATATTTGGGTATGGATTTCCCGCAAAGAAAATTTAGAAAGTTATATTGAGTGAGGACTTCACCCTAAAATTCAAAAATCAAATATTTAAATCAAATTCCATTCAATTCACATTAAATAGAAATCATCAAATATATCATGTTAAGCTTATTTAATTCATGTAATATACAATTTTCTGGAGTAATTTTTGTATTTTATGGAAGCACATATGGGGTACTTAATTGCAGCAAATGTGATTTGTTTTTTATTAATATACTAGTTAGCTAGCGAGTTATGGATCTATGACTACTTTTTTTAAGGGTAAGTTGCTTCATAAACAAAAGGTTCTATATGCGGACGCTGACTTTTGGCTTCAGGGTACCAGCGCACTATACGAAAAATGTTTTAGAAATTCAAAAAGGTTCAAAAAGATTCAAAGAAAAATTGTACTAAAAGATTATCATGTATTCTACTAGTCACAAAGATGGCCAGGAAATAAAATAACACTATATACACGCTATATCCGTAATAAATTTGTCTTTTTTTGTCTAGAAGTCAATGAGAATAATAGGTAATCTTTTGATCGTGGGTTTAATCAAATTCATTCTTTGGTGAAATTTTTATATGGGTACAATACATGATAATGTTTGCCCAAATGTAAGTTTCAACTTTTTTTGAATTTCTAAAAAAATGCATATCGGGTGCAATGGTACCAGGTTCTCCAATGTCTTTCGTCGTATATACATGCATATATGTGGTTTTGTTGTTTTCACTGTTTAGCTTCCAACAGGCCTTTGACAATGAACGCTCTCTAATTTATTTATTTATATAGATATAACAATTATTTGAAGTCACGACTACTTGCTAGGCCGAGAAAAAAACACACAAACTAAAATAGTACTAGCACAGAAACATCAAACATATACTAGTACAAGGGAAAACGGGCGTGCAAGCGACGGAGGGAGGTATAGCGTCGACTGAGATGTAAGACGTTTTCAGCCGACAGCTTCCTAGACAGTCCTTAAAACAAATAGAGTTCTAAAAATGTTTTTAAAAATAGAGTATTTGATTGACCCCCATGTACCACACATTTGTATGCAATTCAACAACCCCGACGATTATCTTTATCCAAAATCTCCGGAGGTTGGAGAGCTATCAGTCTCCATGGCTCCGATATCAAAGGATCGGCCGTTCCAGCTTAGTTGACCCCGTGTATATGCGCTCCCTCTCCCTAAATCTTAGTTGCCACCACGTTTACCAAAACAATTCGTGTGTGCACGACTGCACTTATTTGTTCCCACGTTTATAGGACACATGAATGACAAAACCATCCTATTTATACCAACCCAAGTAGCGCTAGTCCCTGCAAGTTCTCACTACTCCCATCGGCCTTCCCCTGATCATCCTCGATCTTTGCTAGCCAAGATCAAGAGAGACAGTGAATAGATGGCTGGTCAAGGAGGCGCTCTGCTATTTGCCACAGTGGCAGTCATCCTGTCAGTTTTTGTAAGCCCCATCTCTTGCTGGTACTCCGGTGGCGCGACGTGGTACGGGAGCCCTTACGGCGCCGGCAGTGACGGTAAGTCGCGCGCATACAGAATACATATAGATTTCCGTTGCAGGGACGTGCATGGCGTACCTACATTGACCTCATCGCTAACTCTGCCGCGCGAATGAAACACAGGTGGCGCTTGCGGTTATCAAGGCGCCGTCAGCCAGGCCCCGTTCAAGTCGATGATCGCCGCCGGCGGACCCTTCTTCTTCAAGAACGGAAAAGGCTGCGGCGCATGTTATCAGGTACATGATCAGTCCGTCGTATATACAGTACTTTCACGAATGAACGTTCAAGCCTTCAGTATCTAACCTAAGTGCATATGTATGTGTTACAGGTTAAGTGCATAGGCAACATCGCCTGCTCCGTTCGTCCAGTGACCGTCGTCATCACGGACTCCTGCCCTGATGGCATATGCGCCAAGCAGCCGCACTTCGACATGAGCGGCACCGCCTTCGGCGCCATGGCCTACAGCGGGAAGGCCGATCGCCTCCGCTCCGCCGGAGTACTCAAGATTCAGTACAGGAGGTGAGAACGCATTCGATTTTGATTCGTAATCGTAGTCTAGTTAGTTAACGTCGACCAACACCTGTGTACTGACGGCGCGCGTGCGTGCGTAACATTTGTTTCCCAGGGTGCCGTGCTACTACAACGGCATGAAGATCGCTTTCAAGGTGGACGCGGGCTCCAACCCGTACTACCTCGCCGTCATGGTCATGTACCTGGCCGGCGACGGGACCTCTCCGCCGTCGACGTCATGAGCAGCGGCAAGCCGTGGAAGAGGATGCAGCAGTCGTGGGGCGCGACGTATATCCTCAATTCCAACGACGGGAAGCCTCTGCGCGCGCCCTTCTCGTTCCGGCTCACCTCGGGCACCGGCAAGGTGGTCGTGGCCACCAACGCCATCCCCGCCGGATGGACGCCCGGGATGAGCTACCGCTCCTCGGTCAACTACAAAACCTACTAATTCAGTTTTGGCCGAGCGATCGGAATCGGATCTAGCTCTGCGGTTTGTGGAGCTCTTGCCTTGTCAACGGGATTCGGTATGCGCGTCCGGGAATTGTGAGCGGCCCGTCAGAAGAGGAGGAGGGCTCAGTGTTTTGTAACCCGTTCTTCCTGGCCTCTCCACGGTCACTGGCTTCGGCTTGCAGTTATTTTCCTAGTGATGTCTTGTTTTTTTGGTTATATGTAACCTCGCGATCAGTTTCGAGTTTTCACGAGTTGCTATGGCAGGGAAACTGTAGAATTGGAGTCACAGCAAAACATGCTGATGAACGAATATATGTCAACTTTTTTTTGGTCAGTTCAGAATTCAGTCTTAATTTGTTTGGTATGATGCCTTATGATGCTTATTTATAATCTATACTGCGAATTACAAAACATTGGTTAATCACTAAAGGAAAAATAGGCAAAGCTTGCTGTGTGAACGGAATTATCCTAATCAATCGTATTGCCAAACAAAGTAGAGTTAGATTTACATTTTTACACGATTTACATTTGCTTGAATGTAGCTTGCATTTGAATTGGAGATTAATAATGAAAAAAAAAGTAGGAAATAATAATAAAAGTAATGACATCAAATTCAGACATATGAGTAAAAAAATCAAATGAACTAAGTGTTAAATGCATAGTATTATTTGACAACAAATTTTGGTTTATTCCAATTGCACGTATTCTACTATTGTAATACACACATCACATTAAATAGGCAACTCAGCTGATGAAGGTATAGCCTATGGGTCTAGGTTGCATGGGACCTTTTTAATCTCAAGTCATATTAGGCTTTGAATCATGATACATCAACCCTTATTTCTATTTCATTTCATTATAATAGAATTAATGAGTGTCCCATAGAATTCATAAATTTGATCAACCCAAATAGAAACCCAAAACATGAAAATTATAATGGTCTATTTGGATGAATTGTTTTTCGGAGTAAAACATAGGATTGCGATCCTAAGAAACCCCATTCATGCACTTTGGGTCATGGGATTGAAGAAAAAAAATTATATAGGATGAAACAAATTCCTACAAGTTTTGAAGAAACCAAGTATTCCTACATGCACTTTTGGTCATGTGACTGTACCTCTTGTCTTTATCTTACTCTCTGTCTAATCAAGTAACAACATAATCTCGGCATTCTCTTAATTCATACGATTAATCCATTTGCATGTTCTTAACAATTACCACACTTTTGTTTCCTATAGGATTCGGCATGCTATGGATCCTTGTTTTTTTATTCCTACATATAGATTTTTTAGGGTAAGTTGCTTCATAAAAAATGGTTCTATATTGCATATATCTGTTTTCGTTGCTTTCATTGCTTCATATGGGTCACTAAGAAAAAACTTCCAACTGTCCTTTGACAATGAACGTTCTCTAATTTAATTATTTTTTTAGGCCTAATAATTGTTTGAAGTCCCGAATACTTGCTAGGCCCAGAAAAAACACACAAACTAAAATAGGACACAAACACACCCTGTAAAAAAAAGGACACAGACAGATACAAGGGAAAATGGGCGTGCAAGCGACGGAGGGAGGTCCATCGTCTATTGAAGACATAAGACATTTTCAGCAGACAACTTCTTTTTTTTAGATAAAGAGTATATATTAATATCACGAAGATACCAATTACACCTAGCCTCTGCAACAACGCAATAACCAAGGTTACTACGGATACACACAGCCGAAAAACAATAAGAAGAAGAAACAAAAAAGAAAAGTCCCGCTACAGAGTTACAGTCCTTGCAACAGCAGCACAACCACCACCAAGACAACACCTGATGTCCAATTCTCCAAAAGAAACGCCTTCGAGAAGGAAACAATGCAGAAGCGCCGCCGTCGCCCGATCGAAGATCTTGGGTTTTCACCCAGGAGATAGTCCTCATTCTCAAAACAATGTCTTCAACAAGGCCATTGCCAGACACAACCAATTAAGGCCAGACCTTGGATTTTCACCCTAAAAGGTAAGACTTTGAACTTCACGTGTGCTATCGCCCCCACTTACATACTGCTGCTGCAATTCTTGAAGCTCCAAGCCAGTTCCTCATCGCCGCAAAGGCTCCAATCACCATTACTAGTCCTCCAATCTCGGATTTCATGACATTCTCCGCCTCTGACTTCATCATAGTTTGCCCATGATGGCAACAAAAGCAGAGCTTCACGTCGCTCCCTCTGGCGCGACTGAATCCCATCCGATCCAGTAATCTCTAGGCATAAACGTCCATTCGAGATCGCCGGCGGAGCCTTCCGGAACCCGTCACTCCGGCCAGATCAGGGAAGGTCGTCAGGCAGATCTTCATCTTGACAGCGAGAAGAACCCTAGGACCACCTCCAATTATTCAGGCTTACCAGCCGGCCACCACGCCGCCGGACCGCCGCCATGCCACCTGCCCGACCGAGAGCAGTGGCACACAGCCACGGCTAGAGCCGAATCGAGCCCCGCTTCATCACCAGTGCCCCGCCCGAGCACCTCGAGTCTGCACTGGACGCCACCGTGCAGAAAACAGCAGTGGCCCTTCCCACCCAGATCGGATCCAGTTGGGTCCATATCGGGCCCGAGCGACGCCAGCTCGAAGCTCCGGCCGCCGCCGTCAGCTCCACCCTGATACCCAATGATGCTATTATAACGGACGCCAGAAAACAGTCTTGATGGCGTGGAGTTACCTGCGTCAAAAGAATATGGGTTAGGTTGAGACTCCAAGTGCAGAGTGTATGTAGTAGTGGAAGACAGTTTTCCCCACGAGGGGTGACTCGAGGGTTTAATATCGAACTCTCGGGGAACCAGTATTTCAGGTGTTATCTCCTTATCCTTCTCTTGAGAACCTGCAACAAAATAAATTGTTTTGTGCCCTCAACCTCACCAAGTGGTTGTCAAGCACAAGGTGTGAGAATGATAATAAAGTAAATATGCGAACAGTAGTAAATATGCAATGATGGTAAAATAAATATGCAATGATGGTGGAAACAATGGTAAATGATATTTTTGGGTTTTTTATAATGAATGCAAGATATAAAAGTGTTTTTGTATTTTCGGATTTAATAATGGCAGCAAACAAAAGTGGTGATAAAAGTGTTGGAAAGGTGTTTCTTATGATTAAAAATGGACCGGGGTTCAAGGTTTCACAAATGCACTCTCTCTTGATAACGTGGTAGACAATGGAACACTAAAATTATCATGTAAGATGGCAAGACATGGTTTGACAAGTTATTAATAATATGGGCATCACGTCCTAACATAGAGATCTCAAGTATAAGTTGTTCTCTCTCTTATGCTCCACCAAGATGCGAACTAAATCATAACACCTTACTAATTAAGATAAATCAGAGCATAGCAATAAGTTCAATGACATGAAGTTAAAATAAGAACATGCTAGATCTAGTCATGGAGATAGTGGCCAAGGTCACATCCACTCTCCGGTAGCATGATATTTTTGTTTATCCCTAGTGAGACAACAAAGTAAGTTAGAAAACCCAAGTGGATCGCAGAACTATCTGTCACGTTCACTGCACTAGCCACCCCCCGTTACTCCAACTAATGCACACGTTCTCCCTCACATGCTCTCATAAACATGCTTGATCATGACAAGTAAATAAGAACGGGGTACATAATATGCATCTACTTTCATAACTGAAACAAAACCATTGCAATCTCAAACATGTATTAACTCATAATAAAGATTCACCACAAAGGAATTATATAGATGACCGTAATCATGTTCAGCAGCTCATACGGTACTAATTAGTGAAGCTCATAGAGAGGAGAGATACATAAGTTACTTCCACAAACCCATAGTCCAGGGGTGGACGACTCCCTCTTCATCATGGTGTCGGTGGAGATGTTGTTGGAGGGGAAGGAGACCACACCGGCAGCGCCCCGCCGGAGTTTTCCCCCTCCAATCTTCAGCTCCAGGTCTCTGTTTCGTGGTTTTTGTGTTTCGGCGGCGCTCTCTTTCGCGAAAACCCCAGGGGTCTATATATAGTCGTTTTTAGGTCAAGACGAAGCTTCAGGAAGAAAGATCGACAACAGCGGAGGCCCGAGGGCCAGGATGAGGGGTCCCACGCGGTCAGGGAATCTGGCCGCGTGGGCCCACTTGTTTTGGCCTTCTGGTCTCCGTTTTTTCGATTCCTTTGCGCCTACGTTTCGTTCCTTCCAAAAAAAGTGATCCCCGTAAAATTTCAGGTCATTTGGACGTCGTTTGGTCGCCTGAAACGTAAAAATATAGAAAAAGGGGTTTTCTGACAGTGCAGGGTTAATTCCAGAAAAATGGGGACATTGTTAATTATCCCCAAAACTTAATATAAATAATGAATATAACCCTTATATGATGCAAATAACATGAAATAACATATAATAAAATGTAAAGTTCATGTATACATTTTACATGCATCACACCCTCACGTCCTTCTCCTCCTCGCCCCTGCTCCTCCAGAGCTCCACCATGCGCCACCGAGCCGCAACTCCATCTCCCCGCGCGTGGAGCTGAAGGCTGGGTGCGCTCATCGCCCCCGTCTTAGACGGCTGGGCGCCGCCACCACCGCCGGCGCTGGCGGCGGCCGGGGGCACGCAGGATCTGAACCTTTTTTGGCCTAGGGTTGGGAACCTCCAGAGCCGCCGCGCGGAGGCGACCCGGGAGGGAGTTTTTCAGCAGACAGCTTCCTAGACAATTCCTTAAAAAATAGAGTTCTAAAAAAGTTTTAAAAATACAGTATTTTACTGACCCCCATGTATACTACGCATATATATGCAATTCAACGACCCCTATGATTATCTTTATCCAAAATCTCCGGAGGTCAGAGACTTATATTTTTAGATAAATAAGGTCAGAGAGCTATCTTTATCACGTCTTCTAAATCTTAGTTGCCGCCATGTTTACCAAAGTAATTCGTGTGTGCACGACTGTATTTATTTGTTCCCACATTTCTAGGACACATAGATGATAAACCATCCTACTTATACCAACCCGGGTCGTGCTAGTCCCACGGTTACTACTCCGATCGGTCTTCCCCTGATCATCCTCGATCTTTGCTAGCCAAGATCTGAGAGAGGCAGTCAATAGATGGCTACTGGTCGAGGCACTCTGCTATTTGCCACAGTGACAGTCATACTGTCATTTTTTGTAAGCTCCATCTCTTGCTCGTCCTGGTCCTCGGGTGGCGCGACGTGGTACGGGAGCCCTAACGGCGCCGGCAGCGACGGTAAATACCATAAACTTCCGTTGCAGGGATGTGCATGGCGTACATACATTGACCTCATCGCTAACTCGGTCGAGTGAATGAAATGCAGATGGCGCGTGTGGTTACCAAGGCGCCGTCAGCCAGCCGCCGTTCAACTCGATGATCGCCGCCGGCGGACCCTCGTTCTTCAAGAATGGACAAGGCTGCGGCGCATGTTATCAGGTACTTGATCAGTAGTTTCACGAATCAACGTGCAAGCTTCAGTCCCCCTAAGTGCACGGGCGTGTGTATGTGTTACAGGTTAAGTGCACCAACAACACCGCCTGCTCCTGCCATCCAGTGACCGTCGTCATCACGGACTCCTGCCCTGATGACATATGCGTCTCGCAGCCGCACTTCGACTTGAGTGGCACCGCCTTCGGCGCCATGGCTTACCCGGGGAAGGCCGATAGCCTCCGCAACGCCGGAGTACTCAAGATCCAGTACAGGAGGTGAAAACGCATTCCATTTTGATTCGTAATCCTAGTCGAGTTAACGTCAGGCGTCAGCCAACAGCCCAACACCTGTGTACTGATCAGGCGCGCGTGCGTAACATTTGTTTCCCAGAGCGCCGTGTGACTACAACGGCATGAAGATCGCGTTCAAGGTGGACGCTGGCTCCAACCCGTAATACCTCGCCGTGATGGTCATCTACCAGGCCGGCGACGGGGACCTCTCCGCCGTGGAGGTCAGGCAGGGCGGCTTCAGGTTAGTTCCCAGGCGGCCTAGGCTGCCCGGCCCGCGCCTGCAGAGGATCTTAATGCCGTGGATGAGGATGCAACATTCATGGGGCGCGACGTATATCCTTGCCAACGGGAAGCCTCTGCGCCCGCCGTTCTCGTTCCGGCTCACCTCGGGATCCGGCCAGGTGCTCGTGGCCACCAACGTCATCCCCGACGGATGGATGGCAGGGACGACCTACAGCTCCTCGGTGAACTACGCGATCTAATTAAGCCAGTTTTTGCCGACCGATCTGATCTAGCTCTGCGGTTTGTGGAGCTCTTGCCTTGTCAACGTGATTCGGTATTCGTAAATCGTAACATGTTCTTCCTGGCCTCTCCACGGCCTTTGGCTTTTAGTTATTTTCCATGTGATATATTTCTTTTGTTTATGTGAAGTCGCAATCAGTTTCGAAGTTTTCACATGTAACTGTCGCGGGGAAATTGCAGAGTTGGAGTCACGGCAAAACATTATGATGAACGAATATCTGCTAACTTTGTTTGGTATGATGCCTTATGTTTCTTTATAATCTACACTGCAGAAAACTAGCTTGGCTTTTGAAATTGTTTACGGGCAAAGGACCCATGTCCCCGGTTTCATTGTATCTATACTACTATTAAAAGAGCAAACATGTTCGGGATACATTAAATTTGTGCCGTTAAATAACCGATCAACGCTCCAGATCGATCCAATGTTTGACAACTCAACACACCTTTTCAACTTCATAATAATTACAGGGGTTTGCCACCGCTAAAAATAGAAACGGTTCGTTTCGCCGGCGCCGGCTAGCACTCCTCCCCTTCGTGAGCGCCGCCGCCTCTCCTCGCTCCATCTCCGACCCCGGCAGGCTCAACTCCCGTGCTCACCACGCCGCCCGCCGTCCTCCTCCGTGACCGACCACCTCAGCTCGGTTATCCTCTTGCTCGACGATGGCCGGCCGCCCCGACGGCCCGCTGCTCGTCCTCCTACCTCGCCTCTCTTCCTTCCCCTATTCCCCACCAGCATCCCCGCCATCCTCGGAGCGTGCCTCCTCCGTCTGGTGCTCGCGCCGGCCGCTGCTCTTCCCTCCTCTCTCTGGCCGTATCCGGCGAGCTCTGTTTGCGCTGTCCTCCTCCTTGATCCGCCCATCGAATGATATCCGCGGCGGCGCGGCGCTAGCAGCCAGGGACGAGTGCCCGAGGAACCTCAAGTAGAGACGGCAGCCACACAAACTCGCCGCCAACGCCTGCCTCCCCGCTGCCTCCCGGTCCTTGCGCGAATAGCCCACCCCACTCGCGGTCGCCGCTGATTCCCTGCCTGCATAGCGTCAGATTCCTCCACGCCGCTACCTCCTCCTCGGCCCCGCCGCAAATGCTACAGGTTGCAACTCCCAAGCTGTATCGGCTGGCGCCGGAAACGTCGCCGTGAAGGCAGACGGCGGGCGGCGGCTCGACGCGCGAGTGCCCGAGTGGTCAGGGCTGAAGCGCATGTAGAGCGGCCGATGCACCCGCTCGCAGGGCCGCTCCTTTCTTGTGCCGGGGTCCGAGACGGGCAGCAGCTACGGCGTCCGTAGCGAGGCGGCTGCTGGCTGCTGCTTCACGAGAAATCGACTCCCTGCTCCTGATTGCCTTGCTCTAGCAGCGGCGGCGGGAGGCACACCACGAGCAGGACGAGAAGGGCACAGCTAGCTTCGCTTTTGTTGGATGCATTTCTCCGTTCTGTTTCTTCTCTTTTTTCCTTCTAGATTCGTTTGACTTGTGAACAAAACAAAGAAGATAGGTATCTTGGATTAATATTTTAGATTTTTGGTTGATGATCCCTGAAAATTATTTGATGTTTTGTTTACATTATTTCATGATCCGTAGTACTTTTGAAGAAATCAAATTAAATAAGTGTATAGAGTACACAAAATTCCAAGGGACCCGGTATTACGTTCATGTTGTTCATGGATCTTATTTGCTTTTATTCTACACTTTCAAGATTGGATTTGGCCCCTATCTGAAATAGCTTCTGCATATGGTTAATTTATTTTCTTTTGCACTGGTCGGTACCTTCTCAAAGATCTAAAATTACAGGTAATTGAAATATCTGAAGCGGTTGATTCTAAATGAGAAGGTACTTAAAAAACTAGATGTTCTCCAAGATGAGAAATAAATTTGTTTGGAAATGTAAGGTGTGTGCTACAAAAGTTTGAAGGAGCTCTTGGTACGAATTAGATTTTGCTGATGGACGTTTTTTTGTAAAATGTTAACTCCAATCTTGAAGAAACCAAACATAATGAATGGTGGGTGATAAGAGAGAGACCCAAACGAGGTTCTAGAGTTGCTTTTTTTATCAAATCGATCAAACCTCAGTATCGCTTGTGGTGGAGAACAGGTGAGTTCGTGCCGGTGCTCAGAGGAAGCTCACGGTGGAGGACCAGGTAGGCATGTTGTAGATGTTTTCAGCGACCGGTGCGCGATGCAGAGCATACGAAGGGCGGTAGTTGCGCTCGATGTGGAGTAGGAGAGGCGACAACCACGCACAAAGGGAGCGAGGGATGCGGCGGCAGCGCGCGAGGAAAAACAAGGAGGCCGGTGGCGTTTGCGCTTGAGGTGAGAGTAGGGAAGTCGACGGCGGATGCACGCAATGTGGAGCATGAGACCGATGGTGGCATCACACGATGTGGATCTCAGTGATTTTTTTAGGGGATCTTGGTGCAAAATCTGCCACCGCCGGCATCCTCTCGCTGTCATGACATAAGCATCGTTCTCTTTGCAATATAAAAACTATAACCGATACAAAAGTGTAAAAAATAAGTAATACATGTAGGCCGTGGTATAGTCTTTTCTACGTGTAAATTGTCCCTTTAATTGTACAGACGTGCATTGCACGTACATGCCAACTAGTCAACAAAGAAACCACAAGGTTTCGTGCATAGTTTGATAACAGACTAAAAGCTGGAGAAAAGAGAAACTAGCAACAAGAAAGTAAAGCTAAGTCTACAGACACGGCGTTTTGGGTCACGGGTTCAGATGCACCCGTTGTATAAAACATTTTTAGAAACTTCTTGAAATGTCAAAAAAATCCTAAATAAATTCAGATATAAATCAAGAAATTTTGGGTTAGCACAAAAAAATTCGCGGAGAAAAGACTTTATTTTTGTCTTGTGCAAAACAAGACAAACTATTGTCTCGTACAGTCATTTTGGAGAGCCCGAATTTGTCTTTTTTGCACAGCCCACAAAAAATATCTTTTTTGTGAAACTTTTTGTGCTAACATAAAATGTCTTAAATATCTTGAAGTATATCTGAAATTTTTATTTTCAAACTTTTAAACTTTGAAAATTATTTGTTTGAGCAGTATTCTTAGACACTAAAATGACCCGATATGGATTTCCGTAAGTTTACAGGTTTCTTTGACGCTAGAATTTTATTACAGACATATAGACCATCATTTTAGTCTCACATAATGACACCAAATTCAGATATATGCATAACTAAATCAATACTGTGAATCACATAGCATTATTTTTTGAGCAGTGGGTGCACCTGGTTTGCCTGTTTTTTCGAAGATTAAGAAAATTATATTTTTCTTAATTCGTGAGACATGGCAAAGATTTTATCTCCATTTCGGAAAAAATATATGTAAGTACATTCGTAGAAGTGACAAAACAAAGTATTACAAAGGATGAACCCCGAGAAATTATTTGGATTGCAGTTTTGTGGACCTAATTGGCAAAAAAAAAGTAGTTGTCGAGCACAACGTTCTTTTTTTTTGAGGAACTGGCAGTCGTTTGCCTTTCGATTAGATAGAAAAAGAGTGTTTATTTACAACAGCAAGCCAAGTCTCCTAAGAGCACAACGTTCTGAACCATGCATTTGCACGTGTTTACTGGCACACATTCGCAATTCTATTTAAACCTATCGTATAGATACCACCCAAATGGCACTATATATAGTCAAGCTAATCAAGGAGTTACTCTCCCAAAAAAGAAAAAAAGAAACTGGTACTATAAAACAGCACCTACCCTCCAATATCCCGCTAGACAGGCCTTGTTTTCATCCTATCAACCAAGAGAAACAATGGCGGGCAGCCGAGGCACATTGCTCCTATTTGCAGCACTCGGCGTTCTGTCAATCCTATCGCTTCCAAAGGCAACGCACGGCTGGGCAAAGGGCGGCGCGACGTGGTACGGAGGGCCTTACGGCGACGGCAGCGAAGGTAAGACGGACATATGTAATGGCCTAATGGGTAGCTTAAACTTTGATACACGAGAGAGTATTCGCATTCACATGCTACTAACACTAATTAACTTCTAATTACAAGTACAACACATAGAAAACTCACTATATTGCGACACGCAGGTGGCGCGTGCGGCTATAAAAGCGATGTCGGCCAGGACCCGTTTTCGTCGATGATCGCCGCCGGCGGAGCGTCCCTTTTCAAGAACGGCAAAGGCTGCGGTGCATGCTACAGGGTCAAGTGCAAGGAGAACCCGGCCTGCTCCGGCAACCACGTGACCGTCGTCATCACCGACTCGTGCCCCGACGGGACATGCCAGAAGGAGAAGGCGCACTTCGACATGAGCGGTACCGCCTTCGGCGCCATGGCCAAGCCCGGCATGGCCGAAAAGCTCCGTAACGCCGGTGTCCTCACGGTCGAATACGACAGGTGGAAAATGCACTCTATCGATCGAGTTCTTGCAAATCGAGCTCGTCAGGTTTCTTACTTCCTTTCTCTTCAGGGTGCCGTGCAAGTACCATGGCAAGAAGATGAGCTTCAAGATGGACTCGGGCGCCAACCCATTCTACCTCGCCATGCTGATCGAGTACGAGGCCGGCGACGGAGACCTCGCCTCCGTGGAAGTCATGGAGGCCGGCGGCAGCAAAGGCCACGCCAAGTGGGAGCCGATGCGGCAGTCGTGGGGCGCCCTGTGGTGCATGGACTCCAAGACCGGGAAGCCTCTGCAGGCCCCATTCTCCTTCCGGATCACCTCGGGTTCCGGCAAGGTGCTCGTTGCCAACAATGTAGTTCCCGCCGGTTGGAATGCCGGAAAGTCCTACCAGTCCAAGGTGAACTACCCCGCCTGAAGGCCTGCTTAGTGGCGTGGCGGAGCCAGCTGGACTATTTGGAGAATGGACAAACCACAAACTAAGAGGAATTTGAGAATCACAACCAGATGGATACATCTCATCATATGATTTTTAGATGACATCTCATCATGTAACTGTAAGCACAAATTTGAAAATCGCAAAATAATCGATATGGCACATATGCAATCATTGAATGGAAATTAAAAATTACGACTTCTGATGCAAATAAATGTTTGAGATTAGAACGGACCTTTTCGTTGCAAAGGGTATTACTTTGAGTCTAATGTTTTGTGTGGACAACCTGTTTTTAACCACTTAATGTGTACGTTAATCTAAACGTGTACGCGCGAACATGCAAGGTGGCCGGTATGCAAAATTAACGAACAAATGCACAAAAGATAAATTTACTAGAAAATGATCTGTATATATCGTATCGTGCTAGAACGTTGGTGTATAAAGTCGTACATACGAAAAAAGTATGAGTGTGTGTGCGTGTAGCTAGCACACTATAATTTCTCGCCAAAAAAATACTCCCTCCATCCCAAAATAAGTGTCTCAAAGTTGTCCAAAAGTGAATGTATCTATACTTGTTTCATGTCTAGATACATCTATTTTTTGACAAATCTAAGACAGTTAATTTGGTACGGAGGGAGTATAAATAAGATAGCGACTCAATAGAGATTTGACTGTGCAAACCAACAAGAATCTCATGGTGGCTCAGTTTTTTTTTTCAAACAATGAGCTCCCCTTGTTGATTTTCATTCAACAAACCGCCAGTTATTACAACAAAAGCGAAAAAGAAAAAGAAAGAAAAAATAAAGCCAGCACAAGAAGGTGCGTAGTCCATTTTTTTTTTTGTGTGGCTCACTCACACCTACGCATGGTTTTGGTTACCGGTCGGTAAATCCGGTTACCGCCCGGTAACCGGGTTTCCTGAGCACCCACGGGAAAGGTGCATACCGGTAAAAAAAACCGAGATTTTTCAATTTTTTTTGAATTTGAACACCAAAAGTTAGATAAATATAAGGTATTCTCCCAAAATATTCAAGCTCGAAGACGTATCGCAGTGGTTACGACGCATAGCTCCCTCCAGCAGGTCTCGGGTTCAAGTTTGCTTTCCCGTTTCTTTTGTTTAATTATTTTTCTTTCTCTGTACTGATTAAATCTCTACTATATAATCTCTACTATATAATATAGCTAGAGGTGATGGTTGGTACGTTTTTTAGTTTCCGATTTTACCCCTGTGTGTTATGAGATTTTACCCACCCTGCCATCGGTAAGTGAAAAAAAAAACGAGCCCAATAATAATCCTGACGAAACGTTTTTCTCTTCGTCAAGGCCACGACCGAAACAAAACGGGGAAAAAAAAAGAACTGCCCCGATCTAGGCTGGTACGAACGGATTGGGCAGTCCTGCCCCAGCGGCGGCGGCCGGATCCGTCCCGGAGGGCCGGAGGTCGACGAGGCGACGCACTACGAGGAGATGGGCGGCTGGGTCCCCAGCCAGCCGGCCTCCGTGACTCCGCTCACCGGCGCGCCCATCCCCATCCGGCCATCCCTGCTCGGTGGAGATCAGAGCGCGTAGGATGAGCTGCTGCACTGTCCACTCGGTTTCCACCTCCAGATCGACCTCTTCCACCAGCCGGAGCGCCTCCTCGCCTCGAAGGTCTCCTCCTCCACGCCTTCGCGCCGTCGCCGACCCGCCCCCGGACTTCGCCGCCGACCTGCTCGCCCAGATCGATGGGAACGACGACGAGGAAGACGAGGTGGGGATACCGGCCGCGTTGAGGGGCAGGAGCAACACGGCCCCGCCGCGCCTTCGCCAGCCCACCCCCGGACTTCGCCGCCGACCCGTCGGCCCAGATTGATGGGAACGACGGCCAAGAGCAAGAGCAACGGCACCCACTACGGCTGCATTTGAGACAAGGTCTCCCGGCCGCCCCCACGGCAACGTTGGCATCGGTCGCGCCAAGTTCAGGTCCAACGGTCCAACCATGGTGAGTTGTTCGTTGTCTGTCTGGTCAGTACTTGTGCATCGTACGTGCTCTCGGTGTCCTTCCTTGTGTTGGCTGCTAATGCTGGGCGCAAGATGAGGGTCTTCATGTACCCGAGCAGCGTCTAAATGTGAGGTCCAAATAATTGCTGGTTATTTATTTACCATTCAAGTGTCAGTTCCAGAATTGGTTGTTACAAGTGAACAAACTTATAGACGGAATTGTTAGTTATGCATGATTTATCTTGATCACATCTATAATATGTGGTATGCTTCTCGTTCTTTTGTTGAGCAAACTTCTTTAACTTGGAGATTGAAAATGGGTACCGCATGTGTGTACCTTAATTGCCGCAGAGTTCTCTTCTCCTTGATTTTTGTTTCTGAATTAGCTGCTCTCCTTGTTGTCACGGTATGGCTTATGAATGAAGGAGGCAGAGAGAAGCTACAAAAAAGAGTGATGTAGTCAGTCATGTGGAGCCTATTCAGTTGTAAATCAAACTTTTTGTACAAAAGAAGAATCAGAATTCAGAACAAAGGCTCCAAAACCTTAACTTCAAGTAGTTTTTGTTATAATTAAATATGACTGCCAGCCTGCCAGGAAAAAAATTCTGGCCAACAAGCATACAGAATTTACACATTGTATCGAAGACAATTTGTGAATATGTGCTATATTACCCCAAAAACAATAAGAATGTGCATTGAGTTTATGTTGTTCTGGTTTGGTGATCTTGTCGAGTTTGCTAAGTTTCACTAATACTTTTGGCTAAATATTGCCTCTCTACAGAGTTTCCCTGTAGGCTGGGTGCTAGCATTTTGAGTTTTTCTAGCATGCCAAGAGGATCTACTACCGTTCAGAGCATATACTTATTGGCTTCTTGTGATATAAAATTATGTTCACAGGAAAACAAAATGGTCCATCTGTCAGGTATATACATAAATCCATCAATTATCTTTACTATTAATTCTTATATAGTAACTAAACTGAAACCTATAGCTGAGCTACAATTCTAACAGTACACGAGTTTAGTCCTGATTCATTTTGGTTGTCAGCCTTACCTCTCAATTCAGTCCGCAGAAACTTACTTCAGTTTTGACCGTGAAGCAGCAACGATGTGTCTTTGCCATAGAAGTTTTGTCTTATAGACACTCTTGTGATTTGACGGGAACACGCTCTTGTTATTTATTTATGAAGTTCCTGATGTTACTTAGCTGCGAACTGCGATCCTTCTTCTGTTTCAGTTCTCTTTTGCATTTGCAAGTGTCTTGAACACCCTGTAGGCTGCTAAGGTAGCTGCCAAAATTATGTGGTTGCGGCACTTGCATTTATAAACATAGTCTTTTAGATTGACTTTCACATGCTGTATGAAAAGTAAGAACATTTTCGTTGATTTTAGGATATTTTTTGAATGTGTATACATCTTTGCCCATAAGATGTATGTGGATTATGAAATCATTTTTCTTTCAGAATCGAGATTTTTTTATCTGCCCAAAATAAATGCATGACGTCCAGCCTCCATCTTTAACTTGGTCCAACGTGTGTTATGTGGTACAAAACTGAATATTACTATTGGTAATAGCATTTTATAGTAGTCTTGGTATAGTAAACATGAACAGAATATCGCCCAACTCGCTGTTCTCTAGGTTAGTTGAGAAATATATGGCGTTACTAACTCAAATATTTTTTGGTACCGTAGCAAAACACACACTGGAAGCGTCGAGACAAGCTTTTTTTTTGGAGATGCTTTGAGACAAGCCTGGAGAAAGGTTCAATTGGCCTTTGTTTTTGTTTTGAAAATTATTCAACTGGCTAATCTGATGGAGGATAGCACTACTCACTAACATAAGCGAGGCGAGGCGTAACGGGGCGGCTCTCAGACCTAATAGTTTCACGCAACCGTGTACATCCAGGATATGACCACAATGGAATTGTTGGGTTGTTGCTTTCTTGCATATGAGGTTGAGTTTTAGATTTTAATCAAATTTTACTTTTGTTATTTTTGAATAATATATGGCTATCGCTTTCTATAAACGTGAATTTGCATGTGTACTATGTTTACATGTAAAAAACTATAATACCCGTGGCAACGCACGGGCATTCAACTAGTATCCTTAAGCGACCGTGATGTGGTGGTACGTACGTCGAAAAACAACAACAACCTCATGCCTCTCCTCGCTAAAAAAAACCCAGTTCGTCACGCTCGACCTCGTGCCTCTCCTCGCTAAAAAACCGGTTAGTCACGCTAGACAAAACTATCAAAACGAGCGTCGCTCGTCATAACAGGCCCACGCACGCTCGATATGCCAGGCCCAGTAAAAATGACCCATAAGTCGTACGTTAGCTGGCACAACCAATGGGAGTACAACTCTGAAACAATCTGAACTCTGCTTCGACACGTAGAACTCATGGGTGGATGCATATAAAAGTTCGTGCACCGTCTCGCGATTCTGCTCTGCCCACCCGCTCTGCTCGTCGACATTGCCGCCATCTCGACTTCACCGGAACGCCGTCGTCATACTTTGCCAGAACGCTGTCTGTCCGTGCTCCACCAATGTACCAATGGTACGTAATACGCACCTTGTTTGCGAAACCTGGTTAGCTTTTCCAAACCTGATTAGCTCCCTCACTAGCTTTGCGTAAAATAGACTTTCGACTAATTATTTGGACCTCCTGACACCTCTTCATGGCTGGACCTCTAGAAAGCAACTTCTCCTTCTGTATATTTAAGCACACAAACCTGATTAGCTTTGCCAAACCTGATTAGCTGCCTCATTGATCGCATTCATAAGCTATGATGTTGCATGGTGTTTCGAAACCAAAAAAAAATCTAAATTCGATATATCTAATATATAATATGTGTAAGCAACCGTGGTGAAAGTATTTTTTATTGTATTTTCAAATAAAGGGTTCATATAGTTTTAATCATGCTAAAACAACAACTGGGGAATGATAAAAAAAAACAAGTAAAATACAACGTACAAATATGAGGATCTAAAAAATATATTATTCTAAATAATGTGGAAATTGAAAAGCCCGTAGCAACGCACGGGCATATTTGCTAGTCTCCATAATATGTAGAAAGACTAAAAATATAATAATCCAAGGTTCGAACCTGCGGCCTAGACTGTGCGTACGTAAGGTAACTGTGGCATGCCGCTAAACTACACTAACTGCTGTATAAAATCTAGTTTAAAGGTAAATAACCTGTTCCAAAGAATATTTGATTTTTAAATTTGTCCGGTAACCATCCGGGATTTCTCGGTTACCGCGGTAACCGGGAATCACGAGCACCCTCGGGAAAAAAAATCGGGAACCAAAACCTTGCACCTACGGACGAAAACAGAAATATTTTCAAGCACAAATATCATCTACTCCATACAAAACCACTCCATCTGACCATAGTTCCAGTACCATCCACACAAAACCAGCACTGAATCGTGAGCCTCGCCCTTGTAGGTATCCATCAGTGTGAAGCCGAGAAAACTTCCCGCAAAACCGTCTTGATCCTGGCAACACCCTCTTCAAGTGTTTTTTATCTTAACTTCGCTGCAATATCACCCACGAGAGTTAAGAATATTACATAGTCAATAGATGACATTGTCCAACACACAACAGCACATCCCCAAAAATCAGATTACGCTGCGAGCGTGAAAAAGAATCAATCCACCTCCCAACTAAGTCTGCCATGCTATTAGGGGGCCTACCACAATCCAGAGCACACATGATTGTTTGCCGGGTTAACCTAGCCAAGAAGCACCCGAACAACAAATGATCAACAATTTTCTTTTTGGGAGAAATGGCATTGCTCATTGCCAGTCCAGTCCATCAACATTTTGCCAAGTTGTCTTTAGTTAGAATGCAACCTCTCAGCGCAAGCCAAACAAAAACTTTGACTTTGGGAGGGATTTTGAGTCTCCGGATAAATTTATAAGGATAAACCCCTGAGATCCCACCTGTAGATACATGGTTTTCACTTTAAATGCACAGACGTCCCAATACCCCATCTCATGTAACATCCCAAGTTTTTCAAAAAGTTGAAAAATCAGAAAAATTTAAAACTTTTGAAACTATTATGTATTTTGCTTTGAAAAGAAAATCATGCATGCATTCATGAGCATATTGTATTGTTGCATTTGTATGTTTCAAAAGTTGGAATATTATTTCCACTTGAAAACCTATGTATGAAAGATATATATTAAAAGGACTAACTATGTCCAATATATTATTTTGAAGTATTGTGGTATACTCCTTTGAGTTAAATGTTTGGTTGTGAATGGTTTGTATGTATTGGAAGTTATTCTTGATTTTGAATGAAAATATTTATTTGGATTTTAATATGAGTTTTGATTTCATTTTAAATTATCAACTCTTTTATAAACAAAATGTTTTGGTGCACAATTATCTTATTGAGTGATATGGAATATGATTACACATATTTTGGTATGGATTTTAAATTTAAGTTCAAAAGAATTTTATAAAATCCTATTTATAAAATTTAACATAAAGATCTAATTAAACCTTTATGCAATATTTGAATTTCAAATTTTGAAAAGTTTGGAAAATTATTTTTGAAAGTTTTAATGGAAAGGTTTTGATTTTACAAAACTATAGAAATTGGTTTGACTCGATTCCGATTCCGAAATCAAAAGTTATAAAGAAAACTAGAAAAAGAATAAAGAAAAAGAAAAAAAAAGAAACGGACCAACCGGCCGGCCCAACAAGAAACAAACCAGCCCAGCCTGACCGGGACCGAGTGGAACCGACTCTGGTTCGAACCCGATGGGTTGACTCCAGGAAATTTTCAGTTTTCTAAATAGTTTCCACTTAAACGTAAATATCTTGATAAATATAACTCCAAATCCGGATCCGTTTGATCCTACGCATTCATAACTTCGAGCCCAAGCTATTCCACCGACCCTTGGCCTATATAAACACCCGTAGCCGCCGGCATCTCTTTTCCCCTTTTCGTTCCACCGAAACCCAAACCAGCGAAATCGTATTTCGTTTATTTATCCACAAAAACGATCTCGAATCGCACCGGAGCCTGAAGCATATTGTCGATCAGTTCAATATCTTTCCATCCCGAGAGGCCTCAACTCTTTTCATCAACCGTGGAGGAAGAATTTCGAATCGCCATCCTTCAGATCTGAAGTCGTATTTCTTAGATCTCTTCGCACTCGGTTCTTCAAATCGAAATTTCTTTGGTGAGAAGTTAAATCTAACCCTTACCTACAACTTTGCTATTGCACTCTTTTGATTTTGACGTACGGAATTCTCTTTACAATACAGATTGCTTTTGACGATTTTCGGAGGAGAAAACAATCTCAAATCTTCGAGCCGTAGTTACGAAAGTTGTTCCCCTGATCAAGACCTTTCTTTTGCCCCAAGCCTCATCTCTTTTGGTCAAGCGAGTTAGGAGATTTTCGAGTTTGAAGTTTCAGATCAGAAAGGTAATTTGCGATTTGTGCCCGATCTATTCATCCACTTATGATATATTTGTGATAGTTAGAAAGAGCACGCAATTCTCTACAATTTTCATTAAGCATGTTTTTCCATCCGAGCAACTTTATTTTTGGTCAAAATTCGTAGTCAACCGTAAAGTCAGCACCCAGTCAGCGCTTCGTCATCGCCACGTCAGCGGTCAAAGTCAACAGTCAACCGAAGACCGGCAGTTTTGCAGAAAAAACCTAGATCTTAGATCTATCACTACTTTTTATTGGTTTGGCAAATTTTACAAATAAATAATATTTGGAAAGCTTCTGACACGTAGAAACTTTTGGCATAGTTAAATTTATGTTTTGACAAATTCAAATTGGTTCAAATTTTAAATTTGTTTGTTTAAGTAAATTTGACTTAACTTGAGTTTTAAAAACTATTTTTGGGCAAATCCAATTGCTTTAACTTTGTTTAATTAATACTTGGCCGTAGGAATATTCTACCAATTTTGTAAAAGTATTTTCTATGATTTTTGTAATTAATATTGATTAATTGCTTTTTAGGTGTTATTTTAATAATTAAAATTGATTAAAATTATTTTTCTTCATCTATTCGGCTAATAAAATGACTTAGTCATATTTTGATCACTTTAGTTACAAAAAGTACTTAGAAATATTTTGCCTCTCCAAACAAAGTATTTTTCTTCCTTAGAAAATATTTGATAACTATTTTGACAACATTTTTTCCTTAGAAAATTTCAACATCTTAATAGTGATAAATCTTCTCCTTAGAAAAATTTAGCATCTTGAAAACTTAGTTGTTTTAAGTGTTTGTCCTTATTTTATCAACTATTGTTTAAAGTATTTTCCTTAGAAAATTTAGCAACTATGTTTTGTTTACTTTCCTTAGAAATTATTGGACTCATTGTTTGACCTTTGGTCCTTAGTCATTTTTGGACCATCTTGCTTGCCTTGCATTAACTTAGAATAATTTCATGGCATGGCATGCATCTCTAGTCCTTAGAAATTTTTGCATTTCTTACATGACTTTCCTCCTTAGAATTTTGGAGGTGATGCTTGTTAGCCCTTTTAACCCTCCTAGTCAAAACCACTAAGTTAGAAATTAGTGGAAAAAGTTTGCATTGTTATCCTTGGAGAAATCAACATGAAGTTAGAAGACCAATAAAGGACTTAGCCAAGAAAGCAAGACTCCAGAAGCATCTCCAAGAAGTCAAGGTACTTAGAAGAAAATCAAGGGGAAGTTCACGAAGACCAACCAACTACATTTTTCTAAGTCTTTCTTTCCCTTCTCTCTTTCTTCCTCCTTCTCTCTTCATGGTGACTAGGTTATATTCAAGACCAACCTGGATGCTGCCAACATCATCAAGTCTGCAGAACCATCAAGTCTACAAAAGTCAATGAAGTCAACACACCAAGGAGAAAGCTACAAGGAAGCCTGGAGAAGATTCTTGGAAGACCAACTACTTCTTTCTTTCTATCTTCTCTTTCTTTCTATTTTGTCTCACCTTGGACATAGACCAAGTCCTTGGTGTTTAAGACTAAGTTCATAGAGTGCTAATTGAAGACCATTGAAGATCAATGAAACTACAAAGGAGTTGAAGATGTTTTGAAGATCAAACATGTGAAGACTTGAAGTAGCCTTACAACTTTTCAATTTGTCGTTTTATCAAGTTTACTTTAGGCTCAACCTGGACCTTACCTTAGCTAAATGGGATATTGTTATTTATGTCTTTCCCTTATTTTTGTTTGCATGTCTTTCATACCATAATTATTGTGTCATCCTGCATCTCATGCATATCATATTTTTCTAAGTGTTGCATTTATGATTGTGTGTTTATTTGTGATTTATTTGACTTGTTAGAAATTCCGGAGAGAGACGAAAGTGGTTGCAAATGCTACTACTACACTCCTGGTTGCCAAGGCAAGTGGCACACCCCCATAAATTTCCTAAGTATTTTTTTCTATGCATGACTTAGTGTATTTCTTTCTATGCATGTCTAGAATCCTATTGATAACTTAGTAGAATTATTGATGCTATGCAAATTTGTTTTATTCAAAGCTTAAATTCTACTAAGTTAATTTATCACCTGGGTGGATTTGGGATTTCATGGCTGCCAGAGTTGAGTGTTTATTCACTTGTGGATTGCCACCCAGGATTAAAGGGACCAATGTTTCTCTAAGTGAAGTTGTTTACCGTGCAGCCATTAGTCATATGGGATCTGGCTAGATGGATTAAGTTGCGTGGACTCATCCCGACTTGACAGGTGGTGGTAGAAGGTTAGATGGGAGCGCGTCAAGGCGGCATGGGATGGGAAAATGCTTCTGAAAAGTCTCGTCTCAACTCTCTCCTTTTCCTTAGCACAAATTGAGTGCTTGAGGATAGTTTGGGTTTGTTGGGTCTAATGGTGAAAGTGCACAACCTCTGCAGAGTTAAAACTAAGTACTTAGCCGTGTCCCCGGTTACGGACAATTGAAGCAGCTGATCAAGGATGTCAACGGAGGCTCCCAACATCTCTTTTCTCTAAGTAAAATTTTGATGGGTGAACAAGGGTAGATGAGACCATGGATTTCATGCCATGTCTCAAATTTGAAGAAAATGTTTTACAAAGTGTTAGGCAAAATTGGCTTTTATGCAAAACAGCCTTGAACTCCACTAGCCAAATATGCATATAGGCTATAGAGTTATTCCATTAAGTGTCCACATAGTGTCACTTGCCAGATCCATTTTTAATGGTATCTGACCCACTCTGTTGCAAATTTTTATTTGTTGCAGATTGTTCTGATGACGAGTGAGTTTTCGTTAAGGTTTCGAGTCTGCAACCAACATGTTTTCGCCTGTGGCACATGCAAAGGATGAGGACTCCATGAAGATTATTATTTCCGCTGCTTTACTCTTTCAAAGCTAGCTTCGTGCTATGCAATTTGTAAAGGATATTTTCCTAAGTACTGGATCCACGTGTAATAACTGATACAATGTTGTGATATTTCATCTTAGACTGTGTGTGCAAATGAATTGATCCAGTGGTTTGCACTATACACAGGTACCTTGCCATTTTCTAAGTGCAGGTACGCTACAGATGGTATCAGAGCACTGTGTTGCCTGTAGGTTCGAAACCCTAAGTCTGGTTAGAAATAAGAAATCCATAGGACAAAACTTTATTTGCTTTTTGTCTAAAAACTTTTGATATCATTCTTTGTCGGGGGCTACCCGGGTAGGGTCAAGGCTTGGTATAAGGATGAGTTTAAAGACATGCCGAGGTACGGAAAGGGCCGACCTGCTTGGGCCTAGGAGAATCCGAGCTTCACTATGACCTGGAGAGTTTAAAGGCCGACCTATCTTAGCCCAGAGGGATCCGAGGTATCCCGTCGGCCTGGGCCGAGGTTCACTGTCCGAGCTACGTTCAGCCGACCTACTACCTCGGTGCTATGGTTTGTGTTGTGAGAGCAGGAGAAGCTGTGGGGAGGAAGTAAGATCCGACCTGGTAAAGATCTTAAGCGCAAGACCCGAGGTACGGAGCTCGTCACATCCGTGCCGAGCTAACCGAGGTGGTAGGCAGTAGGTCGGGCAGGAGTCAATGCTCCTGTCACTTCCAGCCGGGTACAAGAGCGCCTGACACGGGAGCGTCTGTCAAGGAGCCTGGCAGAGGCGTGCCCCGGGTTCGGCGGGCCTGCACGTCTCTGACCGCTGACCACGCGGGATCTGGGAAAAGGCTACGAGGTAGCTCTGCCAGGCCACGTCCTGTCTCGGTCAGAGGGGACATGCTAGTTCTGCCGTTAGGCTACAGGAGATGGGCAAGCCACGTCTTGTCCCTGACAGAGGTACGGTGGTGACCGTTGCAGAGGCATGGCAACAGTGTTCAGCGAGGGGCACAATGGTAACCCGGCTGGCCTATATAGTGGGCTTCACCCCCCTCCTGCTGAAGGGCGGAGGAACAGTTGAGAAAGAAAGAAGGAAAGAAAGAGAGGAACCTCGGAACACCCCGGAAACACCTCGGATTAGCTCGGAGTGCCTTCTTCCTCCCGTCTAGCTCCATCTTTTACCTCAAGTTCTCACCATTGTAGCATCATACAGCTCGAGGAGCAGCTTGTACTTGTCACTTTGAGCTATACACTGAGTAGGATAGTGCTGCAGTAGGGGTGTTACCTCCACAAGAGGGCCCCGAAGCAGGGTACATCGTGGTGTGCTTTGTGTTCTTGGTTTCTTGGTTCTTCGTTCGTGTTCTTGCGTGTTCTTGCGTGTGCACTTCTTGAGTGCATAAACCCTCCCCGGATTCCCCCAACGACCATTCGGCCCCATCTTAGCCATACCTATGGCATCTGCCGTGATCCCACCACGACAGTTGGCGCCCACCGTGGGGCAGATTGAGGCGTTGGAGGGAGTTTTCATCCGGACGGGCTCAGGCGAGCGTGTTCTTTCCGGGCTTGTCGCCAAGATCGGTGAGTTCACCTTCATCAGCGACAACGCGGGGTGTTTCGCCGGCAAGCCCTTCCCCGAGCATGGCTTCACCATGATGCTCGGCAGCTTCGTCACATACGTTGCTGTCGAGGTTGTTCGCGGGTACCCGGAGCAGGTGCTCGTGGACGACGAAACTCCTCTCCTCGCGGCTTTAGGTCGGCGTATCACTCGCCCCGAGAGCTGCGTGGAGGTGATGATGACAGGTCCGGTTGACGCCGCTGGCAAAGTAGATGCCAGCCAATCCAAGGCGGCCGAGGTTGCTAAGGTGAGATCTGCAAAGCCCAGGCTAGAGAAAGAGCTGCCTGGTACCCCCGAGCTGCAGGGCCGAGGTGCGACCCTGGTAGAGATAGTGAGACACTGGCAGACCCAGTAAATCCAGGAGTGGATGTAGTGGTGACTGTGGCCGACCTAGAGGCAAAGCGTGTCCTGTTGCAGAAGGAGGCTGTAGCAATGATAACAGCTAGAGATGAGTTCAATAGAGATCTGCGTGAGTACAATGCGGCAATGGCTTCACCCCGGTAGCAGTTGATACACATAGGGGAGCCGAGGTGCGGCAGAGAGGCAAGGGGCTCAATGATGAGATAAACAGGGAGGCTCGACCTACCACCTCGGCTAGGAGTGAGAGTCGCGTGTCGACTGGAAGGCCGTGTATAGTTCCCCTGCTAAGAACCTCAGAGCTGCCGAGGCAGGCAGGGCCGAGCTATCCGGGTTACTGGAGATGCATGGCGTGCGCAGCAGAAGCGAGTCAATGAGTTAGTGTATGTAGCTAACCAGCAGAATGAGGCTCTCCGCAGAGCATATGCCGGGGCTGGTGATTCAGAGATGGTTTATTCAGCTAGGCCAGTTAGTCAGGTGTCCAAGGGGCAAGCCTCGTCTCCACTCGTCGGAGGAGCCGATCGAGCCCGGAGTGTCACCTCGGGTCAGAACAAGCAGCTGCAGATGTATGATCCAGTCTTAGCAGCAAAGCAGAAGGTGGGCCAGGGCAATGCTAGCCGAGCTAAGGGAAACCCCGGCCCAGGTAATGCAAGCCGAGCTAAGGGTAACTCCGGTCAGGGAAATCAGAATGGCGGGCAAGCAGCGTCGGCTGGCCGAGGTAAACCACCTCCGCCCCCGAGGTATCAGCAACAACCCGGCCGCAGGGGCAATATCAGCGAGAGCCGGAGTATGTTCAGCAACCTCAGAATGTCGGTCAAGGCGATGACCGATACGATGATGGAGACTCGGCCATGGCGCGAGCTGGATACCACAGAGTGGATGGGGCGTTGGGACCTCGGATAGGAGGTCGGATGTTAGCTCCAGGCGATGTTCGTAACAAGCTGGATAGAATCTACTTGTCTGAGCAACTGGAGGAGGAAGGCCCTCCTGGTCCGGCGTGTTTTGGACCTCGGATCATGAAGGAGCCACCACCACCAGTATCTCAGTTCCAGTTAGGTCGGAACACCAAGCCATACAATGGGAGCACCAAGCCACAAGATTGGCTGACAGATTATGTATCCTCGGTGCACATAGCGGGGGGCAATCGCCGATGGGCGGTCCGGTATCTCCCGCACATGTTGGAAGGTCCAGCTCGGATCTGGCTGAATAATTTGCCGGAGTATAGTATCAACTCCTGGATAGACTTGGAGCTGGCGTTTAACAGCAACTTTGCTAGTACATACAAGAGGCCAAACCGACCTCAGCTCCTGGCGGCATGTAAGCAAGATGATCATGAAACTGACCGAGAATTCTTAACTCGGTGGAGCAATGTTCGGAATTCCTGTGAAGGAGTGTAGAGGCACAGGCCATTTCCTGGTTTGCAGATGGTTGTCGACATGGCAGCATGCTGTGGCAGAGGCTCCAAGAGATATGCCGAATCCCTAGCAGAAACAATCCGGATTGCAGATTCTTATGCTCTGGGTGATCCGATGCAGCCAGCAGCAGAGGCAGGGCACGTAACAGAAGGAGGGAGCCAATAAACAACCGGCTCGGACCAAGGTGTAATGACCGCCAGAGTTCGGACAAAGAGGAGGGAGCCGGACTACCCATACACCTCGAACCAAGTTGCAGCGGTGAACCCGGATCAGCCCGGAGCTGGAGGTGTCCAGAGGCCAAAATCAATGGTCCGGCATTTAGTCCGAACCCGGAGCCACCCTTGACTATGAATCAATGATAGATGGTCCTGCTGTTACCATACGACCGACCCGCGCAAGCCAGCCAACCATTCAACCCGGCAGTGCAGCTGGAACCGCAGAATCAGAGAAGAAGGGGCGAAGGCCGGAGGAATCAGAGCAGGACCACCACCTCAGAGATTTCAGCCGAGGTCCCACCCAAATCTGTCCGGAGCAAATGTTACCCCGATAACCACTGCACCTCTTCCGAGGCCTGCAGCAGCAAGACCCGTGAATGTTGTGAATGTCCGAGGTAACAACAACAATGGTGCCGGACCAAGTCAGCAGTATGAATACCCCGGAAATGACTATAGAGAGGCTCATGCGAGCTATGTGGTCTTTGTGACCGAGCCAACTGACAAGAAGAGTGTGCAGAGGCGTGCCATGGAGGTGAATGCAGTAATGCCGGTGGTGCCGACCTATATGAACTGGTCTGAGCAGGAGATCACTTGGAGCAGAAAGACACACCTCGGATCATGCCGAGCCCTGGAAAGTATGCCCTGGTGGTAGATCCAACGTTGTGTGGGCCTACCAACAATGTGAGGTTCACCCGAGTTCTGGTGGACAATGGCAGTGCCATCAACATCATGTACCGAGACACAATGGTGAAATTGGGCATATCGCCAATCAGTTGATGCCAAGCAGTTGTACTTTTCATGGGATTGTGCCTGGCGTTTCCTGTGCACCCATGGGCAAGATATGGGTGGATGTAGCATTTGGAACCAAGGACAATTGCCGAGTTGAGAGTATCGAGTTCGAGGTGGTGGACTTGGAGAGTGCATACCATGCATTGCTTGGAAGGCCGGCTCTGGCCAAGTTCATGATTTCCACCCATGTTGCATACCTGAAGATGAAAATGCCAGGGCCTAATGGGATCATATCCATCTCGGGTGACTACAAGCGAGCCATTCAGTGTGCCTCGGCGGGGTCTAATCTGGCCGAGTCTTTGGTGATCGCAGCTGAGAAGAAGAAGCTGCATCAAGTGGTGGCAATGGCGCAGTCAACACAGCTCGGCCTGTCCGGACTGATGAGCCCGGACTCAACTGCGCATTCGAGGTGCCCAAGGAGACCAAGAAGATCCCCATTGACCCGGAGCACCCAGAGCATATGGCCATCATTGGGACCGGGCTGGGCGAGAAATAGGAAGCGAGCTCTGTCACTTCCTCCGTGAGAATCGGGATATCTTTGCATGGTCGGCTAAGGACCTGCCTGGTGTTCCGAGGGAGTTGGCAGAGCACTCTTTATTTGTCAGGCCAGAGGTGAAACCGGTGAGGCAACCGACCCGTCGTCTCTCAGACGACCGAAGACAAGTGGTGCTGGACGAGCTGGCTAAGTTGCTTGCAGCCGGGTTCATTATGGAGGTGCTGCATCCGGACTGGATATCCAATCCGGTCTTGGTGGAAAAGAAGAAAGACGAGCCAGCCGTGGTCAAGGTGTGGCGCATGTGCATTGACTTCACTAACCTCAACAAGGCGTGCCCGAAAGATCCATTTCCATTACCTCGGATTGATCAAGTGATCGATTCCACTGCTGGTTGTGAACTGTTGTCTTTTATCGATGCGTACTCTGGTTTTCACCAGATACCACTGAACCCAAAGGATCAAATAAAGACTGCTTTTATTACCCCGTATGGGGCGTATTGCTATCGTGTCATGTGTTTTGGTCTGAGAAATGCCGGGGCAACTTATCAGAGGTGTATGCAGAAATGCCTGCACTCTCAAATGGGCAAAAATGTGCAAGTGTATGTCGATGATATCGTCATCAAAACTAAGGAGAAACGTACTCTCCTCGAGGATCTCGAGGAGACATTTGTGAATTTGAGAAATATCGGTTGAAGCTTAACCCGGACAAGTGCACCTTTGGTGTCCCGGCTGGAAAGTTGCTCGGATTCCTGGTGTCTAGCCGAGGTATCGAGGTTAACCCGGCCAAGATCCGAGCTATTGAGAACATGAAGTTACCGAAGTGTTTGAAAGATGTGCAGAAGTTCACAGGGTGCCTAGCCTCGTTGAGCCGATTTGTAGCTCGGCTAGGAGAAAAAGCCTTACCTTTGTACCAGCTCATGAAGAAAAGTACCGGGTTTACATGGACCCCGCAGGCCGACGTGGCGTTCAATGAGCTGAAAAAGATGTTGTCCACTGCCCCGGTGTTGGCGTCACCATTGCACAATGAGCCGATGTTACTTTACATTGCGGCCACAAACCGAGTTGTAAGTGTGGCAGTGGTGGTGGAGCGCGAAGAAGGTGGCAGGTCGGTGCAGAGACCGGTGTATTACTTGAGCGAGGTGATCTCTACCTCGAAGCAGAACTACCCTCACTACCAGAAGATGACGTATGGTGTCTACCTGGCGGTCAAGAAGTTGAAGCATTATTTCCAGGAGCATCCCATGACGGTGGTGTGCGAAGCTCCAATCTCGGAGATCATCGGGTGCAAAGATGCAACTGGCCGAGTTGCCAAATGGGCGATTGAGGTGTCTCCATATGCACCACATTATGAGAGAAGAGACGCAATTAAATCCCAGGCGTTGCCGGACTTCTTTTGTGATTGGGCCGAGATGCAGTATGAGCCACCCAGGCCGGACTATAATTATTGGAAAATGCATTTTGATGGGTCCAAGACAAAGATCGGGCTGGGGGCTGGAATAGTCCTCACCTCGCCAAAGCGAGATCAGCTGAAGTACGTGCTGCAGATTCATTTCTCAGCATCAAACAATGTGGCGGAGTATGAGGCCTTAATCCATGGCCTCAAGGTGGCAAAGGAGATCGGTATCCGGCGTGTAGAGTGCTTCGGCGATTCCGACCTGGTGGTGCAACAATCTTCTGGAACTTGGGATGCTCTGGATGCCAACATGGCGTTATATCGGTTCCATGTGCAAAAGATATCCGGGTTCTTTGAAGGGTGTGAGTACAGGCATATACCTCGGGCAGAAAATGATGCTGCCGACGTGTTGTCAAAGCTCGGTTCATCGAAAGAGGCAGTACCACCAGGGGTAGCCCTGAATCACTTGAGAACTCCTTCAATCAAACCTTCTCCTGAATCCGAATCTATTTTCATCCCGGCGGAGCAAGAGCCCGGACCTGTTCCAATGGAGGTAGACGTCGGGTGCGTTTGGTCGGACCCGGGGACTGCGCACCGAACCTCGGGGACTGCTCATCAAGACTCGGGGACTGGTCGCAGGATGGTGGAGGAAATAATGGAGGAGATTATGGTGGCCGAACCAATGGAGGTGGACGAGGAACTTTTTCCTTTGCACCCAGTGCCGGAGTGGGCGGAGCAAATCATGAAGTTCATAACGGAGGGAAGCTTGCCAAGTGACACAACCGAGGCTAGGAGAATTCAAAGGAGGGCCAAGGCGTACACCATCATCAACAAGGAGCTCTATAAAAGAAGCGTAACCGAGGTGTTGCAACGGTGTGTCGAGCCAGCTGAAGGCAAGGAGATGCTTTTGGAGATCCACCAAGGAGAGTGTGGTCATCATTGCAGCACAAGAGCTCTGGTGGCCAAGGTGTTCAGGCATGGGTTCTATTGGCCCACTGCTCTTGCTGATGCAGAGGCCATAGTCCGGAGATGTGAAGGATGCCAAAGGTTTGCCAAGCAAACGCATATGCCAGCCTCGGCGCTCAAAACAATTCCTATCACTTGGCCGTTTGCGGTATGGTGTTTGGATATGGTGGGAGAGTTCAAACCAGCCCGAGGTAACATGACGCACATATTGGTGATGGTGGACAAGTTCACCAAGTGGATCGAGGTGAAACCAATCCGGAAGTTGGATGGTCATTCAGCAGTGACTTTCTTGAAGGAGATTATTCTGCGATATGGCTACCCCCATAGCATTATCTCGGACAACGGCACAAACTTTGCTGTTGGAGAATTTGCTCGGTTTTGCATGAACAAGGGAATCCGGCTGGACATAGCCTCGGTGGCACACCCGGAGTCTAATGGACAAGTGGAAAGATCAAATGCTCTAGTGTTGGCCGGCATCAAGGCTCGGCTCATTGAACCACTGCTGAAAACGCCGGGGTGTTGGATAGATGAGATACCAGCAGTACTGTGGGGTCTAAGGACCACGCCAAATCGATCAACTGGCTATACGCCATTTTTTATGGTCTATGGGGCAGAAGCTATGCTACCCACTGACATCGAGTATGATGCGCCCAGAGTGGCAATGTACACTGAAGCCGAGGCAAAAGAGGCTCGGGAGGATGCAGTAGATCTGCTTGAGGAAGCAGAGAGTTGGCCTCATCTCGGTCAGCAATATACCAGCAAGGTCTCCGACGTTATCATAGCCGGAGTATCAACCCTCGTGTGTTTCACGAGGGAGATTTGGTGCTGAGGTGGTGCAGCGCAAGAAAGGTCGGCACAAGTTGTCACCTCCATGGGAGGGACCGTTCATTGTGACCCGAGCTCTGCTCAATGATTCGTACTATCTAATAGATGCGCAGGAACCAAGGGAAGATGGGCTGGACAACCCCGGATCAGAGGTCAGGCGACCATGGAACGTAGCTCTACTCCGACCTTTCTACTCATGAAAGGCGCAATGTATGTACCTCGGTTAATCCTTAATAAAATGTCGGCACTCCGAGGTTGAAGCTCGGGGACTGCCTCGCTCTTGTGCTTGTGTTTTATTTCTGTTTGTCAGTTTCGTTCATATGCCGAACTATTTTGAACCTCGTCTCAAACTTCAAGTAATGTATGCTGTGTAACTAATCTTGTGACTCGACTGGCATCTGCCTAAATGGTAGTCAAGAGCAAAGATGAAAAAACGTGGGAGACATGAAAATGAACTCGGGGACTCGGTCCAAAAATATAGTTCGGCATGTGTCGTTTACTAACCCCTGTCTTTACCTTTCGTTTATGTCGGATGGTTTTGAAACACACTTCGAGATTTGCTAAGTACTGTATGCTATAAAAACAATCTTGTGACTCGACTGTCGAACGCCTAAATGGTAGACAAGAGCAAAGAATGCCAGATATAGTAAACACGAAAGTGAACTCGGGGACTCGTTCCAAAAGGGTTCGGCATAAATTCTTAGAAAAGCTTGGTTCGGATAGCAAGTTAATAGTATGGTAGCAAGCAAACTACTTAAGGTCTGTTACATCTGCACCCGGCATACCGGGGATTTAATGTTTTGCTTAAGATAAATTCAGGCCTCGGAACCAGAGACCTCGGTCGCCGAAGTGGTGGCAGTGGGAGCCTCGGGCGCAGCAACCTCGGGCGCAGGAACAACCTCGGTCGCGGAAGCAACCTCGGTTGTGGGAGTGTTGCCGGGGTGTCCGTCACGTCGGAGGAAATCACCTCGGTGGCTACGCTTTGCCGGACTTGCCCTTGGAGTTCGGAGGTTCGTCGAAGCTGAAGTCATCATCAGAGCCTTCAGCCACCTCGGTTGTTTTGCCGGCCTTGCCCTTGGAGCTCTCAGGCTCGTCAAAGTCAATGTCCTCGCCTTCAGAACTTTCTTCACCGGACGCTGCTTCCTCGTCCGAGCTCTCTTCGTCCTCAGAGTAGAGGCGCCCGTCATCAAAGGTCCGGGTGTTTGCGTAACTAGCAAAGCGGTCGGCTGCTGCTTGGCGTTTCGCAATGCCATCCGGGGTGGAGTTCCAAGGAGAGCCCCTGCGCAGGGAGGTAACAGTGTGGATCTCAACATCTCATACCAGGACAGCACGAACACCAGGGCCTTGTCCGCTCCAGCCCGAGCTGACGAGCATCTCCACTCCCGAAGTCTAGCCTCGGCTCCTTTCAGCTTCGTGGCGAGCTCGTCGATGCAAGTGGGAGTCTTGACCTTGGGCCAGAGGGCACGGTGGACCTCGATGGCAGCATCAACAAGTTTAGTTCCAATGGCTCGGAGCGGCCTGATCCGAGCATTAAGGGCAACAAGGTGGTCCTGGATATCCCAGCTGTCGCTGAGGTTTCTGTCTCAGCCCTCTTTGCCCGAGCTGCTTGAACTTCGCGGATAGCCTTGTCCTTGGAGTGCTCGAAGTTCTCTGAAGAAGACAAAAAGGCTGTCGCTGAAATAAGGCATACGGTGGCACGGGTGTAGGTCGGCAGAAAATAAGGAAAAGGGAGAAAAACTTACTGTCCATTTGATGATTAATCCGAGCGAGCTCGGACAACCAGCTTTTCGAGATAGCTCGGAGGGCGGTAAGTTCGGCTTCGGCCGAGGTGGCACGGCTCTCCAGGGTCTTGGCAAGCTTTTGCTGCTGTTCGGCGGCCTGGTCCTTAACCTTCATAGCGTCCTCCACAGCAGTCTTGGCTTCATTAGCCCGGTTCAGCTCTTGTTGCAGCCGAGCTATTTCATCCTCGGCTGTCTTCAACTTGGAGGCGTAATCCTTGTCGCTCTGCTCCTTGCGGATAGAAGAGTCCGGTGAGACTTCTTCAATCTGTTGTGATCCAGCAGGAGGTTCTTGAAGATCTTGTCCGAGCATTGTTGCATTCCTGAAAAAATAGAGAGATCAGTTCGGATAAATCCGAGGTATTTCTAGCACCCGAGGCCCAATTGAGTCCCGGGGACTTGGCATTGGCCTCGGGGACTCAGCATGGGAGAAATGACAAGTTTTTGAGATTCAAGCCGAGCAATTTTAACTCGGTGGAGTGTCAATTGCTCAACCCGAATCTCGGGGACTGGGAATAGTGTATGTTTGTCATTTGATTTCAAAGGAAGAAAGAGAGCTGTGTAAAGAAACTTACCGAGGCCTTCTTGCTGCAATCAAGGACTGCAGTCTGCATGTTATAGATAGATTGGAGCACGGCGCTGGGTCCAACTTGATGCTCAGAGCTCGGGTTGGAGGAGACCTCGACAGTGTCAGCCGAGTTCCAGTCCATGTCATAGTGCTTCTCCGAGCCTAGGCTGTTCCCGCTCTTGGTCCGGAGTTGCCCGACCTCCCAGCTGCTGATGTCCGGCTGGGTAGTAGCAGCGAATAAAGCTCGGGAGGTGGCGACCTGAGAGCTCGAGGGCGCGGCCTTGGTCAAGGTGGACCTCGGCGCAGAAGCGGGAACATGCGGCACCAGTTGGGTGCTCGCAGTCAAGGGGCCTGATGACGGTGGCGGCATCGGAGTTTGCTGTGGCTGTTTGGGGGGCTCAACGTTTTGAGCTGAATCTTTCTGCTGCTGCTGGAGCTTTTGCTTCTGCAGTTGTTGTTGTTGTTTTTCTTCTTTTGCTGCTGTTGCTGCTGGTTGCGCGCAGCTTGAGACTTGGGGGAGAGCCGAGGCTCCTGCACGGTCTTAACCGGAGTCTTGGCGCGATCGTCTCCGCATCCTTCTGAGGAGGCGGAGGAGTCTGATCTCGGCGGGGAGCAGAGTGCCCCAGGCCGGAGTCAGAGCTCGGCGGTGGAAGTTCGGCGGAGGAGACGCGCGGGGAGGAGATGGTCTTCTCCGGGCTGGTGAGGTCAATGGACCGTTCTGGAGGAGAGGCTCTGGCGGGGCTGCCGAGGTTAACCTCGACCTCGGTTGTCTGGCTTCAACCACTGGAGGCAGTGGTGAGTGTATCGAGCTATGGCTCTGTTTGACCTGCCGAGCCGGGCTAGACGAAAGAGAAAGATTAAGTTAGAGTGTAAAAAGCTTAACCTTGGAGCAGCGTGAGAAGTAAGGAGGAGCAAAGGTGACTTACGCATCTTCCTCCACGGGACCTCGTTTCTTGCGCCGCGCCGAGGTCTTCTTGGCACGCTTGGCTTTGGGCGCTGCAGTCTCCGAGGTCTTGGAAGCCTCGGCATCCGAGGTACCAGGTCCTGAGCGCTTCCGGGAAGCTGCAGACGCTGGATGAAAGTTCTTATATGTTGGAGGAGCATATGAAATGGGAATAACGTTGACAGGTTCCAGAATTTGGCAATCGTCATCGTCATCATCGTCGTCAGACCAGTCTCTGATGGAACTGGGAACTTGTTTCTTACCCGGGTTGGAAGAGCTAGTCTTGGGGGCGGACCTCGGAACGGCCTTAGGGATCGGCAGGTGATCCTCATTGTCCGGGTCTTCAGTCTCTGGACCTTCCAGGGCGAGGCGGGCAGGCGCCCAGTTCGACAGCTCCGCCGTCCTCGATCAGCTGCCGGGCGAACCGCTGCAGGAGTGGCAAAAAAGAATTGAGTTAAGAAGCAACCGAGGTGTGCAAGACCGGAGCGTAAGCTCGGAAAATTAGTAAGTACTCACTTGCTCCGGAAGATTTTCTCTGTCGTGAGGCTCCACGCCCCATGTCCACTCCTCGTCCATCTCAGTCTGGGCAACGGCTTTGACCCGGCGCCAAACTGAGGCCTTGGAGAGCGCCTTGCTGCTGATCCGAGTAGGATCGAGTAGACCTTCCATATGGCAGATCTTATGGGCTCGTTGTTGAAGGGGGCTGACTCTTCGTTCCACAAAAGTCCGGAGGATGTCATCGGAACCCCACCCTCTTTTCTTGAGATCCAGCATGTATTCATGGATCTCTTGAACCTCGGCGTAGGCGTCCTCCGGGTTGAAGTCCCAATTGAGTTGTGCAGTGGGAGGGCCGAGCTGGAAGTCCGGGAGGTTGATGAGGTCGACAGTACCGGGGTTCCTCACATAGAAAAAGGATCGCTGCCACTTCTTGCAGCTCTCCAGGCCTTTGATCCGTGGGAACTCGGAGAACAGCCGGGGTGAGATAGAGGCCGCACCACAGGCAGTCATATCTTTGTTCACAACCTCCTTGTTGGGGATGCTCTGTTTCTTCAGCTGGAAGTACTTGGCCCAGCCCTCAACGCTCGGCCAGAGGCCGAGATATCCTTCAGAGAAAGCTGCATAGCACGACAGCTGTAGCATGGAGTTAGCAGGGAGATGGTGCGGCTGCAAGCCGAAGAACTTCAGAAATTCCCGAAAGAACTTGCTGGCCGGAAGTCCGAATCCGCGCTCGAAGTGAGAGACAAACACCACTTTCTCGCCGGGGTTGGTGATCGGTTCGCCGTCCCCAGTGTGAAGCCGATATAGCAGTTCGGCTGGGATTCGATGAGTTTCTTTGAGCCATTTGATATCATCGTCAGTGACGTCCGAGCCATCCCATCCACCTCTCTCGCTGGCGGAAACCTCGGCGCGGTTTGACGTAGCAATTGCCGACATGTTGAGGCTTTCCTGCAGAAGAGGAAGGTTCAACCGGGGTAAGTACCTCGGACAGTTCAGGATATCCGGGGTAAAATACCTCGGATCAGTCAAAACAGCCGAGCTAAAGAGTTTTGGGCGGGAAACATGTTTCTACCATGGCGAGATATTAGCAAAGATCTACCGGTGAGCCAAAAAGGGAAATAAAATCAAGTTCATCAATGGGCAAACCTAAAAGGACTGTGCTACGGGTGCGTCTGATGCCAGTCTAGGTGAGATCTAAAGTGGCCAAAAAGTGCAAAGGGGATCATCTAGTTCATCAAAAGCTTAGGGTTCATCAGGATCCTCGAGTTCATCGGAGGATGAACTCATCCACGGCAATGGAGGGGAAGCAAAGCAAGGAACTCACCGTGGAGGAACGCGAGGGATCGGCGGCGAGTCGATGGCGCCAGGCGCAGCGCGCGTGCTCCGGTGCGGCGAGGCACTTGACGGCGGTGCGGAACGGTGTTGCAGAACGGCGGCGCGTACTCCGGTGCGGCGAGGCGCTCGACGGCGGCGATGGAGGCAGAGGGCACGGGGCAGCAGGCGAGTGGGGAGGAAGAAGATGAAACTCCCCTGGGCCCCTATTTATAGCCGCGTGCGGTAACTGCACGCGTTAACTGCGCACTACCGCGCGGTTATCGGGAAGGCGCGGGATCGTGTGCGGGCGGAGAAGCGGTTGCACGGTTGGTGGCCGCACGATCGGCCACATCGTGGGCCGCAGAGTGGCAACCGCCAACCTCGGATTTCCTGTGCCGGTCAGCGCGAGAATCGAGGAGTCGCGGGCGGTCAAGTTGGTCTCGCACTTGAGTGCGCAGGTGCGCTGTTTGGTGGGTCCGGCTGACGAGGGCGGCGTGTGGTCAGGACCTGTCTTTCAGAGGTCCGGGTTTCGAGGTCCGGGCAGAGATTCTTCGCCACGTACCTCGGAAAATCTTGAGGCAAGATTGTGCTGAGTCACATAGCTCGGAAAGTTCAGATTGCAGATCAACCTCGGATGAGATTAAGGTCTGTGGGAAGTACCTCGGCGGAGCTATGTTGGAGGTCGGTTTAGAGGTGGTGCATTGGTTATTTTTGAACCTGCTACGGCCCTCCATCCGAGGTCGTAGGACCGCACCAGCTTCGGGGACTAATGTCGGGGGGCTACCCCCGGGTAGGGTCAAGGCTTGGTATAAGGATGAGTTTAAAGACATGCCGAGGTACGGAAAGGGCCGACCTGCTTGGGCCTAGGAGAATCCGAGCTTCACTATGACCTGGAGAGTTTAAAGGCCGACCTATCTTAGCCCAGAGGGATCCGAGGTATCCCGTCGGCCTGGGCCGAGGTTCACTGTCCGAGCTACGTTCAGCCGACCTAGCTACCTCGGTGCTATGGTTTGTGTTGTGAGAGCAGGAGAAGCTGTGGGGAGGAAGTAAGATCCGACCTGGTAAAGATCTTAAGCGCAAGACCCGAGGTACGGAGCTCGTCACATCCGTGCCGAGCTAACCGAGGTGGTAGGCAGTAGGTCGGGCAGGAGTCAATGCTCCTGTCACTTCCAGCCGGGTACAAGAGCGCCTGACACGGGAGCGTCTGTCAAGGAGCCTGGCAGAGGCGTGCCCCGGGTTCGGCGGGCCTGCACGTCTCTGACCGCTGACCACGCGGGATCTGGGAAAAGGCTACGAGGTAGCTCTGCCAGGCCACGTCCTGTCTCGGTCAGAGGGGACATGCTAGTTCTGCCGTTAGGCTACAGGAGATGGGCAAGCCACGTCTTGTCCCTGACAGAGGTACGGTGGTACGGTGGTGACCGTTGCAGAGGCATGGCAACAGTGTTCAGCGAGGGGCACAATGGTAACCCGGCTGGCCTATATAGTGGGCTTCACCCCCCTCCTGCTGAAGGGGCGGAGGAACCAGTTGAGAAAGAAAGAAGGAAAGAAAGAGAGGAACCTCGGAACACCCCGGAAACACCTCGGATTTAGCTCGGAGTGCCTTCTTCCTCCCGTCTAGCTCCATCTTTTACCTCAAGTTCCCACCATTGTAGCATCATACAGCTCGAGGAGCAGCTTGTACTTGTCACTTTGAGCTATACACTGAGTAGGGTAGTGCTGCAGTAGGGGTGTTACCTCCACAAGAGGGCCCCGAAGCAGGGTACATCGTGGTGTGCTTTGTGTTCTTGGTTGCTTGGTTCTTCGTTCGTGTTCTTGCGTGTGCACTTCTTGAGTGCATAAACCCTCCCCGGATTCCCCCAACGACCATTCGGCCCCATCTTAGCCATACCTATGGCATCTGCCGTGATCCCACCACGACATTCTTGTAACTTCTTAACTATTCGCGTTCTAAATGCCTTCTCTTATTTATAGATGTCCCGCCTCCTGGAATCACTCAAGAAGGGTCCAACAATGACCATGACCTTGGAATGCGAGACCGAGTTTCCAAAAGCTTTGAAGGACCTCATGTTGAGCATGGGATTTGAAGGAGCAGCCGTCTACAAAGGTTTTCCATTCATGGGTGAAGGCCAAGAGTACTGGTGGGTGCAACTCCATCTATACAAGAACAAAGATGACCACAAGACCGAAGGTTGCTGCATGTTCACAAACCCAATAATTCGAACATCATTCTTTGATTCAGCCAGAAGTGCAGCTTGGGAGGCCATCGGACACCTTGGAAGAAGACTTCGATTCAGACTCCACAACACCCAGAAGTACCTTGATGAACTGAAGGAAATAGAGGACGAACTCGATGCACTCACGAAGAAGATAGAATAGACCCCCCTTACGTATTAGAAATAAAGAAATCATATTGATGTATTGACCTATCAAAATTGTGGTATGGCAGTACTATCATATGTTTTCCCCATATCCTAGGTGTACTTCGATCCAAAAACGACTAGTTGGTTTTCTCAAAAATTTGTGAGTGTTTATCATGTGTGATTGTTTGTGTCAAATTTGCTTGTATGGGTAGGAATAATTCTCCTAGATCTGTCTATCTTTTACTCATCTCTGCTAAACCCAAACAGATGCCTCACCAGAGCCCCAACGTTGATGTGAAGACAATGACAAATCAAATAATAGAAGCACAGAATCAGTTGAGCTTGTTAATGAACCAAAACAAGAAGACACCAAGGACATTCCAGCACCACCCCCATCTCAAGAGGATATGCTGACCAAATTCTTGAAGCTTAGACCAAAGAAATTCTCAAGTACTACTGAACCTATTTTGGCTGATGATTGGCTACGTTCAGTAAATAAGGATTTAGGCACAATTGGATGCACAGATGCTGAGAAGGTTAGATTCACGGCATATCTACTGGAAGGACCTGCAGCAAACTGGTGGGACAGCTACCAGATCACTTACCCCATTGAAGGGATGACATGGGAATTGTTCCAAGAAGGATTTCGTGCTGAACATATTTCATCAGGAGTGATGAAACTAAAGAGGTAGGAATTTCTCGACCTTCGACTAGGCGACCGAACTATAGATGAATACCTGAATGAGTTCAACAATCTAGCGCGCTATGGACCGGATGATGTTGATACAGATGATAAAAGGAGGAAGAGATTTCTAAATGGTCTGGATGGAAAATTATCCATTTATTTAACAATTGCCCATGCCCCTGACTACCAGTCACTGGTTAACCAAGCTATAGTCCTGGAAAGTAAACTGAAGCAATATGCAAACAAGAAGAGAAAGCAGAAATTGGAAAACCATCGCTCAGCATCACAACATGAATGGAGCACTTCACATGAGGAACATGTTCGTTTTGAGTTCAACCACCATGAAGACCATAACCACCATTGTCGTAATATTAATGAACACGACGTGCATGGAGAGGATGACCACCACCTCAACCATGGACACCATAGCCCCTCATATTGAAGAAGTTTATGACCTCGAAGATGAGCACCTTATGGGAGAAAACAGTAGTCAGAATCTCCTCCCAAAACCCAATAAGAAGGACCTCAGTCAGGTAGAGTGTTTCAAATGCAAGAAAAGGGGACACTACTCCCGAAGCTGTCCAGAAAAGAAGACTGGCAATGGGACTAAGCCAATTCAGTTCAGAAAGGGACATGTGTTTTCGATAAACATAGAGAGAGTTCTCAAGAAACCAGACCTAGTTATTGAAGGATTGATGATCAACTCTTATCCTGCCTTAGTACTTTTTGATATTGAAGCAACACATTCCTTCATATCAAAGGACTTTGTGAGTAAAAATAAGATCCCCAATCAAGGACTTAGGAGACCCATCCGGGTAAGCTCTACAGAGGGAAAAATGCCAGCAAACACTGTATGCCAAAACATGACCTTGGAAATTGATACACAAAATTTTCCAAGCGAGTCGTTTGTGCTGGACCTGCAAGGCTTTGATATAATCATAGGCAAGGACTGGATATCCAAATATGATGGTCAGATTGATCAGGCAAACAAAGTGGTCACGCTCACCACACCAGATAAAAGGCGGATCAGATATCAATGTAAAACCAGAAATGAAGGCACCCAGAGAAACTTCAGGAGAAGTTTTGCCAAGTAGGACCAGAGTCAATGTAATGGTGATAAGGTTGTAATATTTGCCATTGGAATTTTAATACCAACACAGATCTCTTTAAGGGTGGTAGCCACCTAGACATCCTCGTCATAACCTTTTGCTAGCCTTCCCGAATCTCGGGACGAGATTCCTTTTAAGGGTGGTAGTATGTAACATCCCAAGTTTTTCAAAAAGTTGAAAAATCAGAAAAATTTAAAACTTTTGAAAACTATTATGTATTTTGCTTTGAAGAGAAAATCATGCATGCATTCATGAGCATATTGTATTGTTGCATTTGTATGTTTCAAAAGTTGGAATATTATTTCCACTTGAAAACCTATGTATGAAAGATATATATTAAAAGGACTAACTATGTCCAATATATTATTTTGAAGTATTGTGGTATACTCCTTTGAGTTAAATGTTTGGTTGTGAATGGTTTGTATGTATGGAAGTTATTCTTGATTTTGAATGAAAATATTTATTTGGATTTTAATATGAGTTTTGATTTCATTTTAAATTATCAAACTCTTTTATAAACAAAATGTTTTGGTGCACAATTATTTATTGAGTGATATGGAATATGATTACACATATTTTGGTATGGATTTTAAATTTAAGTTCAAAAGAATTTTATAAAATCCTATTTATAAAATTTAACATAAAGATCTAATTAAACCTTTATGCAATATTTGAATTTCAAATTTTGAAAAGTTTGGAAAATTATTTTGAAAGTTTTAATGGAAAGGTTTTGATTTTACAAAACTATAGAAATTGGTTTGATAAAGGAGGTCCCAAGCCCGGATAAAGGAGGAGGGTTGTGATAGGCTTGGCAAGCCAACGGAAAAAAACCCAGCCACTCTTATGGAGATGAAACCCAAAAGAACTTCGTTGGGGCGTAACCCTCTTAGCGACGCGCCATATCGGAACCCGGGTGTGGTGTCAAATGGGCAAGGGCAAGGGCCGGGCCGCCACCCCCTTGGTGGCGCGCCGTATCTTGATCTGGATACGGTGATAAGTGAGCAAGGATCGGGTCGTCGCATCCTTAGTGGCGCGCTGCATCGACGCCTGGGTGTAGTGAAAAATGAGCAAGGGTCTTCGCATTTGACTCGACGAGTGCGGAGGGTAAGGAAGTTAGCCGAGCCTAGGAGGATCCGCTTAGGTAGCTGGAACGTAGGGTCCCTGACGGGCAAGTTACGGGAGTTAGTTGATACGGCGATAAGGAGGCGTGTTGATGTCCTATGTGTCCAAGAGACCAAATGGAAGGGACAGAAGGCGAAGGAGGTGGAGGATACCGGGTTTAAGCTGTGGTACACGGGACAACCTCAAACAAAAATGGGGTAGGCATCTTGATCAACAAGAGCCTCAAGGATGGAGTAGTGGACGTCAAGAGGCAAGGAGACCGGATTATCCTAGTCAAGCTGGTTGTTGGGGACTTGGTTCTCAATGTTATCAGCGCGTGTGCCCCGCAAGTAGGCCACAACGAGAGCACCAAGAGAGAGTTCTGGGAAGGTCTCGAGGACTTGGTCAGGAGAGTACCTACTGGTGAGAAGCTCTTCATAGGAGGAGACCTCAATGGCCATGTGGGTACATCTAACACAGGTTTTGAAGGGGTGCATGGGGGCTTTGGCTATGGCATCAGGAACCAAGAAGGGGAGGATGTCTTAAGCTTCGCCCTAGCCTACGACATGGTCGTAGCTAACACCCTCTTTAGAAAGAGAGAATCCCACCTAGTGACTTTCAGTAGTGGCCAACACTCTAGCCAGATCGATTTTGTCCTCTCTCGAAGAGAAGATAGACGCGCTTGCCTTGATTGTAAGGCGATACCTGGAGAGAGTGTTGTCCATCAACATAAGCTGGTGCTGGCTGACTTCCGTTTTTGGATTCGTGTCCAGCGGGATAAGCGCCCAAAAGTTGCTAGAACAAAGTGGTGGAAGTTAAAGGGAGAGGCAGCTCAAGCTTTTAAGGAGAGGGTTTTTAAGGAGGGCCCTTGTGAGGAAGGGGGCGATGCAAACAGTATGTGGATGAGGATGGCGACTTGCATTCGGAAGATTGCATCAGAGGAGTTTGGGGTGACCAGGGGAAGTAGAAGGGATGCTAAGGATACCTGGTGGTGGAACGTTGAGGTCCAGAAGGCTATTAAGGAGAAGAAGGATTGTTTCAGACGCCTACACCTGGACAGGAGCGCAACCAACATGGAGATATACAAGGGGGCAAAGAAGGCCGCAAAGCGAGCGGTGAGCGAGGCAAGGGGTCGGGCGTATGAGGACCTCTACCAGCGTCTAAAACACGAAGGAAGGCGAAAGAGACATCTATAAGATGGCGAAGACGAGAGAAAGGAAGACGAGGGATGTCAACCAAGTCAAATGCATAAAGAACGGAGCGGATCAACTCCTCGTGAAGGACGAAGATATCAAGCGTAGATGGCGAGAGTACTTCGACGACCTGTTCAATGGAGAGAATGAGAGCTCTACCATTGAGCTAGACGATTCCTCTGATGATACCAGCCGACGCTTTGTGCGGCGTATCCAGGAGGCGGAGGTTAGGGAGACTTTGAAGAGGATGAAAGGAGGCAAGGCAATGGGCCCTGATGGTATCCCCATCGAGGTGTGGAGAGGCCTTGGAGACATAGCGATAGTATGGCTAACTAAACTTTTCAACCTCATTTTTCGGTCAAACAAGATGCCCGAAGAATGGAGGCGGAGTACATTAGTGCCAATCTTCAAGAACAAGGGGGATGTTCAAAGTTGCACTAATTACCGTGGAATCAAGTTGATGAGCCATACAATGAAGCTATGGGAGAGAGTCATTGAGCACCGTTTAAGAAGATTGACAAGCGTGACCAAAAATCAATTTGGTTTCATGCCTGGGAGGTCTACCATGGAAGCCATCTTCTTGGTACGACAACTTATGGAGAGATACAGGGAGAAGAAGAAGGATCTTCATATGGTGTTCATTGACTTGGAGAAGGCGTATGATAAGATACCACGGAATGTCATGTGGTGGGCCTTGGAGAAACACAAAGTCCCAAAAAAGTACATTACCCTCATTAAGGATATGTATGATAATGTTGTGACAAGTGTTCGAACAAGTGATGGCGACACCGATGACTTTCCAATTAAAATAGGACTGCACCAGGGGTCAGCTTTGAGCCCTTATCTCTTTACTTTGGTGATGGATGAGGTCACAGGGGATATACAAGGAGATATCCCATGATGTATGCTCTTTGCGGATGATATGGTGCTAATTGATGATAGTCGGGCGGGGTTAATAGAAAGTTAGAGCTGTGGAGGCGGACTCTAGAATCGAAAGGTTTTAGGCTTAGTAGAACCAAAACTGAGTACATGAGGTGCAGTTTCAGTACTATTAGGCACGAGGAGGAAGAGGTTAGGCTTGATGGACAGGTGGTACCTGAGAAAGACACCTTCCGATATTTGGGGTCTATGCTCCAGAAGGATGGTGATATCGATGAAGATGTGAGTCATCGAATCAAAGCTGGTTGGATGAAGTGGCGCCAAGCTTCTGGCGTCCTCTGTGATAGGAAAGTGCCACAAAAGCTAAAAGGCAAGTTCTATAGGACGGCGATTCGACCTGCGATGTTGTATGGCGCAGAATGTTGGCCGACCAAGAGACGACATATCCAACAGTTAGGTGTAGCGGAGATGCGCATGTTGAGATGGATATGTGGCCACACAAGAAAGGACCGGGTTAGGAATGATGACATACGTGAGAGAGTTGGGGTAGCACCAATTGAAGAGAAGATTGTCCAACACCGTCTAAGATGGTTTGGTCATATAGAACGTAGGCCTCCGGAAGCGCCATTGCATACCGGACGGATAAAGCGGGATGAGAATGTTAAGAGGGGTCGTGGTAGGCCAAACTTGACATGGGAGGAGTCTGTTAAGAGAGATCTGAAGGATTGGAATATCACCAAAGAACTAGCCATGGATAGGGCTGCGTGGAAGTTAGCTATCCATGTGCCAGAACCATGACCTAGTTTCGAGATCTTATGGGTTTCAACTCTAGCCTACCCCAACTTGTTTGGGAAAAAAGGCTTTGTTGTTGTTGTTGTATAGAAATTGGTTTGACACGATTCCGATTCCGAAATCAAAAGTTATAAAGAAAACAAGAAAAAGAATAAAGAAAAAGAAAAAAAAAGAAACGGCCAACCGGCCGGCCCAACAAGAAACAAACCAGCCCAGCCTGACCGGGACCGAGTCGAACCGACTCTGGTTCGAACCCGATGGGTTGACTCCAGGAAATTTTCAGTTTTCTAAATAGTTTCCACTTAAACGTAAATATCTTGATAAATATAACTCCAAATCCGGATCCGTTTGATCCTACGCATTCATAACTTCGAGCCCAAGCTATTCCACCGACCCTTGGCCTATATAAACACCCGTAGCCGCCGGCATCTCTTTCCCCCTTTTCGTTCCACGAAACCCTAACCAGCGAAATCGTATTTCATTTATTTATCCACCAAAACGATCTCGAATCGCACCGGAGCCTAAAGCAATATTGTCGATCAGTTCAATATCTTTCCATCCCGAGAGGCCTCAACCTTTTCATCAACCGTGGAGGAAGAATTTCGAATCGCCATCCTTCAGATCTGAAGTCGTATTTCTTAGATCTCTTCGCACTCGGTTCTTCAAATCGAAATTCCTTTGGTGAGAAGTTAAATCTAACCCTTACCTACAACTTTGCTATTGCACTCTTTTGATTTTGACGTACGGAATTCTCTTTACAATACAGATTGCTTTTGACGATTTTCGGAGGAGAAAACAATCTCAAATCTTCGGGCCGTAGTTACGAAAGTTGTTCCCCTGATCAAGACCTGTCTTTTGCCCCAAGCCTCACCTCTTTTGGTCAAGCGAGTTAGGAGGTTTTCGAATTTGAAGTTTCGGATCAGAAAGGTAATTTGCGATTTGTGCCCGATCTATTCATCCACTTATGATATATTTGTGATAGTTAGAAAGAGCACGCAATTCTCTACAATTTTCATTAAGCATGTTTTTCCATCCGAGCAACTTATTTTTTGGTCAAAATTCGTAGTCAACCGTAAAGTCAGCACCCAGTCAGCGCTTCGTCATCGCCACGTCAGCGGTCAAAGTCAACAGTCAACCGAAGACCGGCAGTTTTGCAGAAAAACCCTAGATCTTAGATCTATCACTACTTTTTATTAGTTTGGCCAAATTTTACAAATAAAATATTTTTGGAAAGCTTCTGACACGTAGAAACTTTTGGCATAGTTAAATTTATGTTTTGACAAATTCAAATTGGTTCAAATTTTAAATTTGTTTGTTTAAATAAATTTGACTTAACTTGAGTTTTAAAAACTATTTTTGGGCAAATCCAATTGCTTAACTTTGTTTAATTAATACTTGGCCGTAGAAATATTCTACCATTTTGTAAAAGTATTTCTATGATTTTTGTAATTAATATTGATTAATTGCTTTTAGGAGTTATTTTAATAATTAAAATTGATTAAAATTATTTTTCTTCATCTATTCGTAATAAAATGACTTAGTCATATTTTGATCACTTTAGTTACAAAAAGTACTTAGAAATATATTGCCTCTCCAAACAAAGTTTTTTCTTCCTTAGAAAATATTTGATAACTATTTGACAACATTTTTCTCCTTAGAAAAATTTCAACATCTTAATAGTGATAAATCTTCTCCTTAGAAAAATTAGCATCTTGAAAACTTAGTTGTTTTAAGTGTTTGGTCCTTAGAAATTTTATCAACTATGTTTAAAGTATTTTCCTTAGAAAATTTAGCAACTATGTTTTGTTTACTTTTCCTTAGAAATTATTTGGACTCATTGTTTGACATGGTCCTTAGTCATTTTTGGACCATCTTGCTTGCCTTGCATTAACTTAGAATAATTTCATGGCATGGCATGCATCTCTTTCATAGAAATATTGCATTTCTTACATGACTTTCCTCCTAGAATTTTGGAGTGATGCTTGTTAGCCCTTTTAAACCCTCCTAGTCAAAAACTAAGTTAGAAATTAGTGAGAAAAAGTAGTGCATTGTTATCCTTGGAGAAATCAACATGAAGTTAGAAGACCAATAAAGGACTTAGCTAAGAAAGCAAGACTCCAGAAGCATCTCCAAGAAGTCAAGGTACTTAGAAGAAAATCAAGGGAAGTTCACGAAGACCAACCACCTACATTTTTCTAAGTCTTTCTTTCCCTTCTCTCTTTCTCCTCCTTCTCTCTTCATTGTGACTAGGTTATAATTCAAGACCAACCTGATGCCCACTGCCAACATCATCAAGTCTGCAGAACCATCAAGTCTACAAAAGTCAATGAAGTCAACACACCAAGGAGAAAGCTACAAGGAAGCCTGGAGAAGATTCTTGAAGACCACTACTTCTTTCTTTCTATCTTCTCTTCTTTCTATTTTGTCTCACCATTGGACATAGACCAAGTCCTTGGTGTTTAAGACTAAGTTCATAGAGAGCTAATTGATTGAAGACCATTGAAGATCAATGAAACTACAAAGGAGTTGAAGATGTTTGAAGATCAAACATGTGAAGACTTGAAGTAGCCTTACAACTTTTTCAATTTGTCGTTTTATCAAGTTTACTTTAGGCTCAACCTGGACCTTACCTTAGCTAAATGGGATATTTTATTTATGTGTCTTTCCCTTATTTTTGTTTGCATGTCTTTCATTACCATAATTATTGTTCATCCTGCATCTCATGCATATCATATTTTTCTAAGTTTTGCATTTATGATTGTGTGTTTATTTGTGATTTATTGACTTGTTAGAATTCCGGAGAGAGACGAAAGTGGTTGCAAAATGCTACTACTACAACTCCTGGTTGCCAAGGCAAGTGGCACACCCCCATAAATTTTCCTAAGTATTTTTTTCTATGCATGACTTAGTGATTTCTTTAAATGCATGTGTAGGATAGTATTGCACTAAGTTAATTTATCACTGGGTGATTTGGATTTCATGGTGCCAGAGTTGAGTGTTTATTCACTTGTGGATTGCCACCCAGGATTAAGGGACCAATGTTTCTCTAAGTGAAGTTGCTTACCGTGCAGCCATTAGTCATATGGGCTCTGGCTAGATGGATTAAGTTGCGTGGACTCATCCCGACTTGACAGGTGGTGGTAGAAGGTTAGATGGGAGCGCGTCAAGGCGGATGGGATGGGAAAAATGGCTTCTGAAAAGTCTCGTCTCAACTCTCCCTTTCCTTAGCACAAATTGAGTGCTTGAGGATAGTTTGGGTTTGTTGGGTCTAATGGTGAAAGTGCACAACCTCTGCAGAGTTAAAACTAAGTATTAGCCGTGTCCCCGGTTACGGACAATTGAAGCAGCTGATCAAGGATGTCAACGGAGGCTCCCAACATCTCTTTTCTCTAAGTAAAAATTTTGATGAGTGAACAAGGGTAGATGAGACCATGGATTTCATGCCATGTCTCAAATTTGAAGAAAATGTTTTACAAATGTAGGCAAAATTGGCTTTTATGCAAAACAGCCTTGAACTCCACTAGCCAAATAATGCATATAGGCTATAGAGTTTATTCCATTAAGTGTCCACATAGTGTCACTTGCCAGATCCATTTTTAATGGTATCTGACCCACTCTGTTTGCAAATTTTTATTTGTTGCAGATTGTTCTGATGACGAGTGAGTTTTCGTTAAGGTTTCGAGTCTGCAACCAACATGTTTTCGCCTGTGGCACATGCAAAGGATGAGGACTCCATGAAGATTATTATTTCCGCTGCTTTACTCTTTCAAAGCTA